>OY992896.1:30393728-30453728 GCA_963921405.1 Cepaea hortensis
AATATCAGCAGCAGAGTTGATCCAAAAAACCAAAGACTGAGATCTACGGAGAGCCATGAACGCCTACGCCAGCCGGCACGGCACTTGATGATGATGATTGCCGTGTGACGATTCTGTGTAGTCACGTCATTTTCTTCCCTTTCCCTAGCGTTTTGGTTCGGGGATTCTTTCATCATCATCATCATATATTTACGTACGTATTTTGGGAGGGGAGGAGGGAGGAGGAGGAAGAAGAAAAAAAAACTATGACAGTTGACAGCTCTGGAATGAAAGGAAGGTGTGTAGAAAATTTCATCTCAATCGGATGGGCCGTTCGCGAACAAATAAAGGACATACATATTTACATACATACACTTTGTTTTATATATATATATATATATATATATATATATATATATATATATATATATATATATATATATATATATATATATATATATATATAAATGATAAGATATTAAAATATTAAATTTTAGTAAGTAAATAGCTGATTGTGCACTAACAAACTATGACAGTTGGCTGCACGGGAATGAGAAGAAGACGTTCAGAAAATTTCATCTCAATCGGATGGACCGTTCGCGAACGCATAAAGAACGGACATACATACAGACATACATCGTCTTTTATAGATATAGATAAAGGGTATTAAACAGCTCCGCGCAGAGCACCACCCCATAATTATCTATTGGTTTTTCTTATACACCCTTAGTAAACTAGTCTGGCTGACATTACACACTGGCTCCATGCAAAGTATATGTGAATCCTATTTTTTGTTTGGGGGGGGGGGGGTGAATAAAACTGACTGCTGATTGTTAAAAGTCGTTACTGATATATTTTTTTAGAGGGCGTGGTTAAGTGTCCGTGGCGGGCTGGTGGGTCATGGACACGTAAACTAGTGTCTTGGTAGTGGTGAGTGGTGTGGCGGTGACATACTGGTTTAGAAAAGAGACCGCTCTGGGTGTAACATGGATGGTAGCACAACATATGTATCTATAACTATATATAAACGTGTGCCCTGAATGACTTAAGAGGGGTGGTAACGTGACCCGTGTTCTATCTGCAAAGGAAAATCGTAATAAAGTATGGCTCCCTGCTGCGGAGTACAGTGTAATGTATAGCTATCTGTTATCATCTCGGCTGACGATACAAACGGGTTCCCTGCGAAGCATAATCGCATTTTGTGGATCCGAAAGGGTTTCCTTATATATATATATATATATATATATATATATATATATATATATATATATATATATATATATATATATATATATATATATATCACAAATGGCTGTAGAAAAATAACTAAATATGATAATTATTTGAAACCAGTTTATTTTTATACATACACTAGCTGACCCGGCCCGGCTTCGCCCAGGCCCTGGCGGGGATCTATCTATCTATCTATCTATCTATCTATCTATCTATCTATCTATCTATCTATCTATCTATCTATCTATCTATCTATCCATCCATCCATCCATCCATCCATCCATCCATCCATCGGTCCGTCCGTCCGTCCGTCTGTCTGTCTGTCTTGTTTGTCTGTCTATTTGACACGGCCCGGCTTCGCCCAGCACCTGGAAGGGAGCATTTCATTTAATTCATATAAGTAGTCATACAAGCTCCCGTTCCCGTTCCCGTCTGTCTGTCTGTCTGTCTGACCCGGCCCGGCTTCGCCCAGCACCTGGTGGGGGAGCATCTCATTTAATTCATATAAGTAGTCACATAAGCTCCCGTTCCCGTTCCCGACTATCTGTCTGTCTGTCTGTCTGTGTCTGTCTGTCTGTCTGTCTGTCTGTCTGTCTGTCTGTCTGTCTGTCAATCATTGTTCATACATGATCAACATACATTGTTACTTTATTTCTCAACATAATTTCCACCAACATTGTTGCACTTATCCCATCATTTTATCAGTCCTCCCCAAGCTGCATAGAACTGCGTGCTCTGTTTTCTAATCCAGGTTTTCATTTCACATTCAACTTCGGCGTCATTCGCGAAATGTCTCCCGCCAAGGTGGGTTTTCATTTGACCAAAAGGGTGGAAATTGCCATGGGCTAAGTCGGGGCTGTAAGGTGGATTTTCCACAACTTCCAACCTTAGTTGGTTACGTTTCTCCTGGGTTAATCGAGCCGTATGTTGTCTGGCATTGTCATGAAGAAGCAACACTCCTCTAGTCAGCAGTCTTGGACGTTTTCTTCGAATTGTATCATGAAGCAGTGATAGAACTTCACAGTACGATTCAGAATTCACATTGTCAAATGACTTCTTGAAATTGGTTGAAAGCACACCTTGACATAATCTTCCCTGCTGATGACATAACCTTGAATTTTTGGACACAAGGCGAAGAAGAATGGTTCCATTGCATTGAAGCACGCTTTGATTCGGGCTGGTAGTGATGCACCCATAATTCATCCCCAGTAACAATCATGTTCAGTATGTCTTCTCCTTCATCTTAGTATTGACAGAGATGATGCAAGGACAGACATAATCAGTTCATTTTGTGTTCCTCCTTCTATTGTCTGGGTACCCACCTTGAGCGCACTTTCTTACATTTCAATCGATCATGCATTATGCTGTATGCTTAACAATGTGAGCACCTTATTGCAAATGGTACAGAGTCTATCGTTACTCGTCTGTCACCTCTAATCATCTCCTCCACCCACTGCACGGATGCTTCTGTTGCAATCTCAACAGGACGACCAGATCAGATTTCATCAACAATTTTAGAGCGTCCTTGAGAACATGTTACTACCCTGCTATGAACCGCTTTACGGGACAAACATTTGTCAGCACAAATAGGAAGCATTTCCTTATGAATGCCCTTTGCCCACCAAAACGCACAACAGTACGTTACTGTTTGGTTGTACACTCCGTAGGTACAGTCGCCGTTTTGTTTATGCGCTGCGCATGCGCATGCTCATGCGCATGAGACACCTAGAGCCACCCGACGAACGGGAATATAAAGTTCGATGTTGCTTTCCATAATGACACCTGTAGAAAACACCAACTACATTTACCTGCCATCACATAGCACTATGTGACTTACTTATTGATCCGCCCTCATATATCTAATAATAAGAGGCCACTGGGTTTTAAAGGTGGTGTCACGAAAGTGTTATGACAGAGTGACAGATAGAAGTGGCTATGGTTGTGACTAGAGGATGTCAGTGTGAATATTGTGTTGGACGACTGATCAACAAACGATGAATCAATATCGAACAGCAGACTGCACACACACACATAAGTTTATTGCTCACAAAGAACCACGAAGGAAAACATGAGATTATTTCTGGAAACCATATTAGTACAAGTAAATCAACCCTGCTGTCTATCACTCAATTGACTCGGGCTCTTTCCTGTGTCCATACTCCCTTAATGCCTGGCTGAGATTTCCTCCTCAGCCCAGACACTGAATAACTGGCTAGTTTTCCTGAACGTAGCCCAAAACACTACTGCCGCTGACAGCCTGGCTATGTCTCCAATACTTAGCCTCAGAATCCGCTGTCCCCGTTGAGTCTCCTTGACTCAACTCCGATGTTCGTCCATCATGAATGACGTTGATCATTCATTGACGATGACCATTCATTACACTACATCTTTGATTTGAAGAGGAACGAATGACTTGCGCTTTGGTTTTGTATAGCGAGGAAGTGGTCGCGCAAAACCTTCGCCCCCGCTCCCTCGTCTGTGTCCGTCTGGCTCCAGTGGCGAGCATGGCAAGACGACTGGAAGACGGACACAGATGCAGTGGACGTTAGGCTGCCACGGCCAGTTATCCCTGTTTGTATTGGCTCTCGGGAGCCTCGGGCCCTTCCGTCAATTCCTTTAATTTTCAGTTTTAAGACAAACGTAGCGACCAGCAATGAGCGTATGATTACTTATAGGATCAACACGATTTCCTTCACCGAAGACGGACTGACCGCCAGAACAGACCACACACAAGCATGAGGCGAGAAACTGCCCACATGAGTTACTGCTCGTCTAAGTTGCGAGCAGATCTCCCGATTTACGGTTGAGCCTCTCCAGCGTAAATGTGCACATGGCGACTGTCGGACAGACGTTCATGCACACGCAAGCCGAGAGTAGCATCGCTAAAGTTGAGACAAGCATATGACTACTGGCAGGATCAACCAGATATCTATCGGACAGACGGACTATTCACGCACACGCAAGCCAAGAGTAGCATCGCTAAAGCGCGCCCTCCCGGTACAAGGTGATACATGCAAAAACACTGGACGCCTACCGACGAGCTTTCAAGCTACGCCGGCAGGACTGACCGAAAAAAAAGAAGCTATACCAGCTTACTGACTGCAGGCCCACTACACATCGAGAGAGAGAGAGTGGGCGCTTATCGAGACTTTGTCGAACGGTCGTACAAATTTTGCTCTTTTGCCCGCTCAAACCACGACCCTGGCTGCACGATGCGGTTACATTCTTGAAACGCCTGCCTCGCTAACTTACGTTGGCTGGGAAGATCCCATTTTGGTGCACCTCACACAGCCATCCGAGACAACGAACGCTAGAAGCGGAACTGATCTAGCGAACCAGACCAGCACTCAACTCCACAAACTGGCTAAGTCCCCTCTCCTAGCACCAGAAATCAACTCCTCCTAATCTCCCCAGACTTATCTTTTTATTCATTATTCCCGGACCTCCCAAGAAACATAATTTAACCTCTTTAACCCCAATCTTAATTCCCCCAACTTAACCTTTCTGATTTTCCTTTTGTCTCTTATTTTGCTATCATGTTTTAGCATCTCATTAGTGACCTCCTTCCCACCGGGGATTTTAATCTAGACAAGGACGTGATATCTTACCCACTTGTTTAGTTGCTTTCCCCATTAGCTGACAATTTATATTGACGTGAAAGTGCATTACCATCACCTTGTTTGGGACTACCCCAGTGTGACGAAGTCCCCAGCTTCCTCATCATCTTTTGCTTAAATTGGAGTAAATTCTTCGTAAAAATCCTTATGTAATTATAGAAGAATCTATATTCGTTTTTATTCCTATATATCTAAGTATAGACAGTACATGTCTATAGTTTAAAGCAACTCCTATTTAATGTTATTACTTTAATAGGAAATAATACGTTACAGAAGTATAGAGGGAGAGGCTTAATTTACAAATTAGGGTACCCAGCCAAATCTACAAATTTGGCTACGACTATTTCACAATTTGGTCAGATAAATTAAAGGAAACGAACTCCCTGGCACGACCACTTCCGGTCAGGAGAAAAATAGCTAAACTCGGCCTTTCGCAATCCAGACGTCCGGGTAGAAACATATGCTATTAACTAGGCTCTGAGAAAATACTTATACAGTGTTAAGAGTTTTATCTTTGGCGCGTATTACGGCCATAAATATATTTAAAATATATTAGAGAGATACCTAGAGCAAGTTTTCGTACCTGACAAGTTCGGTCAGAAGATTTAGATGCGCCAACCTGTGTGACTCTTTGAGAAGCATCACTTACCACCATCTCACTTATACCTACTAACTAGGGTTTACACTCACTGTGTAAACCGGAGAACCAGAAGATAAGTGGCCAAACTTACCGTTGGCCACCACCACCACCATCATCATTCAACTCAAAATATACTATAGGCCAAAGAGTTACTTCAATGATTAGACAGTTTAGTAGATTCAAACCATAATATTAGATATTCAATATAATAGAGGGAAGTGTACCACCCTTTTTATGTACAGGGCTGCCTCCAGTGGAGCACCCACAGTGTTATCATATATTAAATATTAATGTAATTTTAATTTTACCAACTCTAGTTGTTACCTAAGTATCCTTAGTCGTAGTAGTGTGAGAAGTTGCGAAAGTTTATCTCTTTTAAATATTTTACTCTGTCTTTCTCCGTGTCGGTGAGAGTGATTAGAGTTTGGGGGCTCGAGCTTTTTATTTCAGGCACGTAGCTAGACAACCATGGCAGACTGTCTGTATCAAACCAGTATAGTTGTACGCCATTCCTGTCTGCCTGAACACTGTCAGAAGATTAGACTTGTTCTGGGACCTTTACTCCGTCTAGGATTACTAGCTATTCAGTCTTGTCTTCTCCAGTGACCTATTTTTCTATTCGTAGAAAGTCTATCCGCAGCACTTTGATAGATTCCTTATCATCGTAGCTGACGCTACGCTACAAGTGGTTGGCTATCGTCCGGGATACATAGTTTAAACTTTCAATCTTCTTTCACTAGAGATTCTAGTAAGGTGTTGCCTCCCATTAGATCTCAATATTAAACTATACTAAGTAAAACTAGAGAAATTAATAGTCACAATAGGTAGTACAATATAGCATAACGAAACCCTAAGATAGCTGCCAATAGGTAATTTCTCTCATTGACTTATAAACAACTCGTTACGCTTTGAACAATGTGACGAATGATTAAGCGACTCAAAATGAAAACGATACTCACTCTTTTATTCCAAGTCGAGCGGAACAAATAATAGCGTGCAGTTATCGGGTGATATTAAACTGCCCCCGAGATGTAGGAGCGGCGTTTAATTAATAAATGTTTCACACGAAAACTCCCTGCCTTGCCCCAATGTCCTCTTTGAGGTGCAAACTTGCCATTTCACAGTTCAGAGTTGCAGCGCGTCTAGGGTTTTCGAGTCCTGTCTTAAGTATCCATTTGCCAATCGATCTTTCCTCCTGAATTCTATTCGCCTAAGCACGGAATCAGTCGCATACAGCGCTTCACACACGGCTCTCTGGATGACACGTCCTTTCCTTTCGAATCACACACACAGAAAGTCCTTTGTTGTTCTGTGACGCTATATTCGTTTCCAATGGTATCTTCCTTTCCTATTTGTCCATTTTTGTGCAGAACTGGGAAAATCCCATTCATGACTTTTGTGGAGTGTACCGTCATATGGCATAATGCCCCCTCCTAGATAAAAAAAAAATGTTTTCATTTTTTTTTCTATGGATATATGTAGTACTTTGCAAATATATGCATTAACCTTTAACAACGAAACCTGGAAAATTCCTAGTCTCCCCCTTTATCTACTCTAAAAAAATAATACTGTCATATGACGGGCACGCCCACCTGTCTAATACCCCATTAGACGTCGTGTGGCTGATCATGGTAGATCATACCAACTAATAACCATATTAGTCCCTACCTTGTCTTAATAGACAAGTGTGTCCTCACTCTTGGTAATACCATAAGTTTTGGACGAGAGTACTAATGGGTTTCCCAGTATTCCATGTTGGTCGTTGTTGTTGTTCCTCTATATAATCCATGTATATTTATATGTTGGTAGGGTAGACGTAACTATCCATGTCTTGCGAGACTTTATGGAGCCATTTGCTATGTACGACTGTCCAATACATGTGTATATCTTTAAACCATCAGTCGATTCCGTAGATGTTAATGGATAGATTGGCAAAATATTTTCCCAAAATTAATTCAACTAAAAACCACTCACTCCATCACAATGAACAATTGAATAATAATTATCAATATACATATTCTAACGTACTGACTTATCTACGTAACTTATTAATATAACAAATTAACTCAAACTAATTAACTAAGTAATTCTAATTAACTAAGTAATTGTTCAATTGGAAGTAACCAATACGATTACACAACACAATCTACAAATACTTGACCGCAGTTTTCCACGTAAAATAATGACGGTCAAACATCCATCCAATGTGCAGGACATATTATTGGACCATTGCATCCGTGTATATGTCTCTGTCAATAAATGTAAATTAACCACACATGTATCTATTTGATTATACTATGTATTACTAACAGTATTAATTTAAAGTCACCGATTGTATCAACATTGTTTTTTAATTGGGTGCTATTTGATTGACTTTTTATTTATTTTTTTTTAAAGTTTCCCAACAATTTATGAACAGAACAGATACAATAAACTATAACTGAATAAATTATAATATATATTAGTCTTACTATATACTACAATCGACTTAGAATGTCTGCAAGATTATTATCCTTTCCAGGAATGTGACAGATATCGAATTCATAATCTTGTAATAGTAAAGACCATCTATGAATTCTAGAGTTCTTAGGATGACCAGATTTGAAAATCTGTAGAGGTTTGTTATCAGAAAGAACAAGAAATTTCCTACCAAGTAAATATCTGGAAAATTTCTCAATACTTTCAATTAATGCCAATGCTTCAAGTTCAGTGATAGCATAATTCCTCTGTGTCTCTGATAACTTTTTACTGAAGTAAAGAATTGGATGTAACTTCCCTTCATATAATTGAAGTAATACACCTGAAATAGCGTGTAAACTAGCATCCGTTTGTAATACAAAATCTTTTGAGACATCAGGCAATTTCAGAATAGGATAGACACTGAACAACGTTTTTATCTGTTGTAATAGTTTATCATGGTCATCTGTCCAAACTATTTTTGTAGGCTGACCTTTCTTTAATAGTTCAGAACATGTTGCTGTCATATCAGCAAAATTAGGAATGAACTTTTGATAATAATTAATCAGACCTAGTATACTCCTTAATTCTTTTTTTGATGTTGGAGGTTTGATATTAAGAATTTTAGTAACTACCATTGGATCAGTTTTCCTGAATCCGTTAGAAATTCTATGACCAAGGAATTGTATCTCAGTAAAACCTATTTCAATTTTACTTGGTTTAGCTTTAAACCCGTGTTGTTGTATTTTCTGAAATACCTGTTTCAGAATTTTAACATGTGTGTCAATATCTGAAGTATGCACACAGATGTCATCCATATAAGTCGCTACATTCCATGTAGTAGTCTTCTCATCATACGCATAAATGTGCTTGGTGCATTTTGTAGCCCAAATGGAAGATATGCCCATTCATATAGACCCAATGGTGTACTGAAAGCTGTAATATGCATTGATTCTTCATCCATGGGAATTTGCCAATATCCCTTGGTGAGATCAATTTTCGAAAAGAGTTTCGAGTTTGCCATGCCCTCGATTAACTCATCAATGTTTGGCATTGGTTCTGCGTCTAATAGTGTTAATGCATTTACTTTTCTATAATCCACGCATAAACGTAATGAACCATCTTTCTTTTTCACAATTACTACCGGAGAACAGTAGTTTGAGATAGATTTTCTTATAATTCCCGTTTTATCCAGTTCTGAAATCTCTGCAGTAACTTTCTCTAGATAATGTATTGGGATGGGATAAGGTTTCACTTTAACTGGGACATTCGAGAGTAAAGTTATCTTATGTTTGATAAGTGATGTTTGTCCCGGTGTGTCGGAAAATATTGTACTAAACTCTTTTATTGCTGCAATAAGTTTATCTTTGTCTTGGATCGATAGATCCTGACATATTTGTATAGATTGCCAACTACTCTCACTATTAACTATCGGTGTTGGAATCTGTTGTTTGATAGCATCTTCTTGCTGTTCGTTAATAACCCAACAAGCTGCTGCTATTCTATGTGGAATTTGTTTCGTTACCTGTGATGTGTTGTTATCACGTGGGATATATGGTTTTAACATATTTATGTGAAATATTTTATTTTTCCCATTTACATCTATCCTATAATCCACAGCACTAATTTTCTTGATCACTTTAAATGGACCTTGCCATGAAGTAACTAAACAGTTTCGAGGATCAGGTAATAATAACCAAACCTCTTCTTCTTCTTTCAAGACTATTGTCTTGGCGTTCCTATTATCATACTGTCTGTACTTTTCTCCAGCTTTACTTAGTGCAGATTTTGCGATCTGGCAAGCTGTAATGATTTTGTCTCTCAACTGTGTCACCATTTCGTATGCTTCTCTTTTAGGATAATCATATGTCTTATTCGTAAGCATATCGTTATACAATAATAATGGACCACGTGGATTTGCTCCGTATACTAACTAAAATGGAGAAAATCCCGTACTAGATTGTGGTACCTCTCGGTATGCAAATAGTACCGCTGGTAGTAAAATATCCCAATCTTTGGGTCTATCCGCTGCTACTTTTGCTAGAGTTCGCTTAAGGACTCCATTATAATTTTCGTTGACCCCATTTGTCATTGGGTGCCAAGGAGAACTAAAGACTTGTGGAATACCAAGTATTTTCATTGCTTCTTGAGTAGCTGTTGATATGAATTGACTACCTCTATCAGATAGTATGCAACTTGGGAATCCAATTCTACTGAAAATTGATAACAACGAATCTAATATGGATCTACTCGTAATATGTTTGAGAGGAATAGCCTCTGGCCAACGAGTACAAAGATCAATCATGGTTAAGATGAACCTATTACCACGATCAGTAGTAGTGTTCAATGGACCCACAATATCTATAGCAATTTTCTGAAATGGTCTAGATGCCAAATCCGTTTTCTGAACGTGTGCTTTCGGATGTTTGCCTTTTTGTGTGGTCATTTGACATAATGTACATGATCGTATATGTGTTGTAATGTCTTTGGTAAAACCAGGCCAATAAAATTGTGTTAGTAATCTGCTGGTAGTTTTGGAGATACCCATATGACCCGCAAACGGTGAATCATGTGCGAGTTTCAGCGCTTCTACGCGATATTTTGTTGGAAGTACTGTTTGTATGCAACGTGTTGTACCCCTAGTGTACCGTCTTGATAAAATATTATTGTCTAGGAAAAATTTCCAATTTCCACGTTTAGCTTGTTTTGACGGTTCTTGTATATGTTTAAAACATGTTTGTAATGTTGGATCCTGTTTTTGTTCACTCGGTAAGTCAGTTGTCAGTCTGATTCTGTTCTGTATATTGTCAATGTCTGTCTGAGAAGGTTGATCACTGTTATTTCGATTTTGAGATCTTGTAACTGCATTCGTTCGCGCGTGTTCAATCTCCCATTGCATTGCCTCTTCATGAGTGAACTGATTTGCATTGGGTATATTCCCAATTAGTAGTCCAGCACAAGGGTTAGGTAGTACTGCTGCATTTATTGTGCCTTAAAAGTATGGTGATTGTATTGTAATTGTGGCAATTTTATATCTTTCGATTGTTCCTCCAAAAGTTCTGCAGTCAACTGTTTCACCTGTATAGTCTTCTGTTTTTATCAGTCTTTTATCAACTCCAACAATTGAAGCTCCTGAATCACGGATACATGTAGTAGGTTCACCATTCACCCATGCCTGGTGAACTTTTATTTTGCCATTTTGAATATTAACGGCATTAGCTTCATGGATTGTCTCGACAGATTCATCAATAGGACTGTCTGCTACTGTCTTGTCAGTCTTGTCATCATATTGTTGTATGATAGCTGCAGTTGTCTCTTCTAAGTCATCTGAGTCACTACTCGAAAACACATATGCGGTACTCGCTTCCTTCCAAGAATTCTTCATTGGACAAGACCTGCTAGTGTGCCCGTACGCCCGACACGAGAAACATTTGATGCTTCTCTTGAATGAGTCATACTTACTTCTTTTCTTCGCTGTGATGTCACGAAGATAATCTGTATACCCAGGGTGTCGATCACACATTTCCAAATGTCCATGAGACAATTTGCAATACTGACATCTGGATAGGTGTCCTTTTCTTGGTCTGTCACCCTCTCTGTTAGAATACTGGTATGGACTATTTCTATTCCTATTACCACTAAATTTTCTAAATTTACCATTGCCTTTCTGAAATCTAGCACTTGCTCCTATTACCAGTTCTGGCTGTGCACAACTTGCGAATATGTCTCGATGTGCATTGAAATATGATTCTCCTCTCGTTTCCATTTCCTTAAGATCTTTGCATTTATTCTCCACTAGAAATATAGACATGGCCTCTGGTACTGCAGATAGTAATCTATCTCTAATTATTAAGTCTCGGATTTTATTATAATCAGACCCAATATCAGCGGCTTTAGTCCATTTATCAAAAGATGAGGTTAACTCAGAAACAAAGTCAAGGAAAGTTTGGTTAGATTTCGGAGTAAGTGTTTTAAACTTAGTACGTAAGCCCGATTCATCTAAACTAAAGTGTGCCAAAACACGATCTCTCATGTATTTGTAGTTGGTACGTAAGTCCTCGGGTATTAACTCGATTACCTTTAAAGGCTCCAATGCGAGATGCCTGTGGAACAGAATCGGTACGTCTAGTTCCGGAACCTTGTAGTACTTTACAAGCACTTCAAAATTGGTAATCCAAGAACTGACAGAATCACCTTGCTGGAAATTGCGAAAAAGACCTTGATACTTTTTCACTGGATCATTATGTTTTGCTTGAATTCTTTCTCGTTCAATCTGAGCTTCACGATCCAGTTCCAATGACTTGACTTTCAAATTACCTTCAACTTCCTTGTCCTTAAGAAGTTGTTCGGCCAAAAGTTTTTCTTTCTCAAATGCCAGTTGCTTATCTTTCATCTCCCGTTCCAGCGTTAATTCCTTTTCTCTAGCGGCAATTTTGTCACGTTCCAACGCCATCTCTTTTTCTTTTAACTCTTTCTCAAGAGCCAATCTCTCTCGTTCCTGTGAAGCTTGAAGCTGTTTTGCTTCTTTCTCTGCTGCCAATTTTTCAGCTCTCTCTTCACGTTGCTGTGTCTGAAAATCTTTCAATTCTTGCTTCGCCCAATTCCTGAGGTCTGCACCGGTCAAACCAGACCTTTCACCCATGTCCATGAAGTCTTGAAGTGTTGACATGTTGTCTTAATGATCTGTAAATTATACCGCTACAATAGTAGATATGTGCCACACAGCCGATAGAATGCGTAGGTAGACAATGACAAGCGTATTCAAATATATATACGCAAGTTGAATGAGAAGTCAAATCGAAATCAATAATATAGAAGAGTATAAACACGCGAGAAGAATAGCAACTCGGCGCAAGATAGATAACGTCCTAACCGTTACAAAACGTAAGCACTAGAAATTAGTAGTAAAAATATATATTCAATATAAAGTACAGCGACACAATACTAACATTGACAAAAGACGATTGACGCAAGACGACAATACATATTTTCATTCACAACAGACAAAATTATTACTCCTAAAAAATTTAAGTAACAACACAATAAACACTTTATATACTACTTACAATTACGATACCAACAATGTGTGTTATCACACGCAAGATCAACACGAACAACTTCGTATTGACCTGACGATAGTCAACACAAACGATTTCCAAAGTAATCAAGCGTGCTTAACCACTTTAGAAATACCCATTCCAACCACCCGCATTGCTAATTTGTAATTGCTTTTGTTAGCATTTCTAATCAGCACCTTATTAATATACAACAGATGTTGGACAATCGACCACAATAAACAATACTGGCCTTAACGAGTTTCCAAATCCATCCAGTGTCCCATGAATGTAAACTGTTGATTTGACTGACGATAATGTTCTGTATTGACGTAACTAGTATTTGCTGTCCGATCGATTGACGTATGAGTAGAACAATTAAACTGTGTCTCCGTGTTAGTTGCTCCCGTTTGCGTATGACGATAGTGTAATAAACTTACACTAGTACCCTGAACCCACGTGGTTCGTGGCCGGCTTCAGCGAAACTTAGTCGGCTGTGGTACCATCGACGACCCTTGAATAACTGGAAACGACGCTGACTAACAGCGTGACTCCTATGTATGGCGTCGAAAAGCGTAATGATCCAGTTCCCTGGTTTGAGTTACTTCATTGAAAATGGCCATCATTGCTTCCCGTGCGAACGTTGGTGATAAAGTTGAAAAGGCGTGCATGAACTCTCTGGGGTAAATGTCGTTGTGAATTAGTGTCTTGACTATATTATGTTGAGGGTGGCAAAGGTGTGGAAGGGACATCCCAACATGTGCAGTCCATATAGTAACGAAAATAAATATCTTGTGACTGCGTTCTTGATGTCTTCCTGGCCAGTGCAAATGACGTTAGTAACTAGCGCCAGTGGCTAGTTAATAATATTCCTTGTTGGAAGACGATGTACCCAAGGCCGTCATATCATAAGTCCGGTGTGTCTATACTTTAATGCGATTAAGTCAATATTATGTCACTTAAATGTCCGATCAGGTATTTTTAGTGCAATATATTGTGCAACATTGATGTGTGTTGATATCTTTCATAACGTTATCAGTGTCCACAAGTTCGTTGTTTGAAGTGTAACAATGTCCGTAAAATCTCTGAGTGTTGCAGCATAAAATCATCCAACACGTAATCAAAATGTTCAGTCTTGTGACGTATATTGTATTTACAATACGTATCTATCCAGTAGTTGAAAGCTCCAAATCCTCCTGTTGTGTGGTGCGTATGTACTGTCTACTCGTGTCCCGTTGGAGAATATCAAGGGTAACATTCCATGTAGACGACAACTGTGTTGATCCTGAGCGAGTGAGGTGTCGGTTCAGCGTAATGTTCTACAATCTGTCCGTGATAACGTGTGCGGTGTTGACTGTGTATAATAAAGTAATGTTCACGCGTCTAGTATGATTTGCAAATGGAGACTCACTGTGGATTATGTTCGATCTCAACACATGTCGAAGTCAGTTGTAATGAAATCATAAGTATAGGTACTTGTAATACGTCTATGAAAAATAGTTATTTCGGAGAGCATTATTTTGTGCATTAAATGTACTTACTGCAGCTCTGTCACTGAATATTCTTCAAATTAAAACGAAGAAAAGATCGTTTGTAGTTGTGACTATTGTGACAATTTATATTGTAACGTTGATCATTCTCTACTGAGTGTTCATTATGTGCATCAGTGTGCGTTTTGCCTTTTGTTTGCTGATGTGCATATGTATAATAAATGGTTGTGTTCTTTCTTAACGTTCAGCATAATGATTGTTCGTTATAATTACTCTCCATCATATACTTTATATATATATATACTTTCCTACCTTCCCTTCTCCTTTGATTGTTCAAGTTGCTCTTATGAATGATTCATTCACGATGTTCTAACCATTGTGTATGGAGGCCGACATTTTTACTTTTCACACTCTTGACGTTCTTCCGATGCGACTCCGTGTGTTCCGGCGCGCTATTTATGTTTCTCTGTGCCGAGTTTCGTTCGTGCGCATTTCTTGTTTACTAATAGCTTTCGCGGGAAATCTTTGTTGACAATTGGATCTTAAAAACCGGCGAGCATCCCATCTTTATGCCAATAGGTAATTTCTCTCATTGACTTATAAACAACTCGTTACGCTTTGAACAATGTGACGAATGATTAAGCGACTCAAAATGAAAACGATACTCACTCTTTTATTCCAAGTCGAGCGGAACAAATAATAGCGTGCAGTTATCGGGTGATATTAAACTGCCCCCGAGATGTAGGAGCGGCGTTTAATTAATAAATGTTTCACACGAAAACTCCCTGCCTTGCCCCAATGTCCTCTTTGAGGTGCAAACTTGCCATTTCACAGTTCAGAGTTGCAGCGCGTCTAGGGTTTTCGAGTCCTGTCTTAAGTATCCATTTGCCAATCGATCTTTCCTCCTGAATTCTATTCGCCTAAGCACGGAATCAGTCGCATACAGCGCTTCACACACGGCTCTCTGGAAGACACGTCCTTTCCTTTCGAATCACACACACAGAAAGTCCTTTGTTGTTCTGTGACGCTATATTCGTTTCCAATGGTATCTTCCTTTCCTATTTGTCCATTTTTGTGCAGAACTGGGAAAATCCCATTCATGACTTTTGTGGAGTGTACCGTCATATGGCATAATGCCCCCTCCTAGATAAAAAAAAATGTTTTCATTTTTTTTTCTATGGATATATGTAGTACTTTGCAAATATATGCATTAACCTTTAACAACGAAACCTGGAAAATTCCTAGTCTCCCCCTTTATCTACTCTAAAAAAATAATACTGTCATATGACGGGCACGCCCACCTGTCTAATACCCCATTAGACGTCGTGTGGCTGATCATGGTAGATCATACCAACTAATAACCATATTAGTCCCTACCTTGTCTTAATAGACAAGTGTGTCCTCACTCTTGGTAATACCATAAGTTTTGGACGAGAGTACTAATGGGTTTCCCAGTATTCCATGTTGGTCGTTGTTGTTGTTCCTCTATATAATCCATGTATATTTATATGTTGGTAGGGTAGACGTAACTATCCATGTCTTGCGAGACTTTATGGAGCCATTTGCTATGTACGACTGTCCAATACGTGTGTATATCTTTAAACCATCAGTCGATTCCGTAGATGTTAATGGATAGATTGGCAAAATATTTTCCCAAAATTAATTCAACTAAAAACCACTCACTCCATCACAATGAACAATTGAATAATAATTATCAATATACATATTCTAACATACTGACTTATCTACGTAACTTATTAATATAACAAATTAACTCAAACTAATTAACTAAGTAATTCTAATTAACTAAGTAATTGTTCAATTGGAAGTAACCAATACGATTACACAACACAATCTACAAATACTTGACCGCAGTTTTCCACGTAAAATAATGACGGTCAAACATCCATCCAATGTGCAGGACATATTATTGGACCATTGCATCCGTGTATATGTCTCTGTCAATAAATGTAAATTAACCACACATGTATCTATTTGATTATACTATGTATTACTAACAGTATTAATTTAAAGTCACCGATTGTATCAACATTGTTTTTTAATTGGGTGCTATTTGATAGACTTTTTATTTATTTTTTTTTAATTTTTTTTAAAGTTTCCCAACAATTTATGAACAGAACAGATACAATAAACTATAACTGAATAAATTATAATATATATTAGTCTTACTATATACTACAATCGACTTAGAATGTCTGCAAGATTATTATCCTTTCCAGGAATGTGACAGATATCGAATTCATAATCT
This sequence comes from Cepaea hortensis, assembly GCA_963921405.1. Lineage (NCBI taxonomy): Eukaryota > Metazoa > Mollusca > Gastropoda > Stylommatophora > Helicidae > Cepaea > Cepaea hortensis. Next base: position 30,410,468 of record OY992896.1, read on the forward strand.
TGTAATAGTAAAGACCATCTATGAATTCTAGAGTTCTTAGGATGACCAGATTTGAAAATCTGTAGAGGTTTGTTATCAGAAAGAACAAGAAATTTCCTACCAAGTAAATATCTGGAAAATTTCTCAATACTTTCAATTAATGCCAATGCTTCAAGTTCAGTGATAGCATAATTCCTCTGTGTCTCTGATAACTTTTTACTGAAGTAAAGAATTGGATGTAACTTCCCTTCATATAATTGAAGTAATACACCTGAAATAGCGTGTAAACTAGCATCCGTTTGTAATACAAAATCTTTTGAGACATCAGGCAATTTCAGAATAGGATAGACACTGAACAACGTTTTTATCTGTTGTAATAGTTTATTATGGTCATCTGTCCAAACTATTTTTGTAGGCTGACCTTTCTTTAATAGTTCAGAAAATGTTGCTGTCATATCAGCAAAATTAGGAATGAACTTTTGATAATAATTAATCAGACCTAGTATACTCCTTAATTCTTTTTTTGATGTTGGAGGTTTGATATTAAGAATTTTAGTAACTACCATTGGATCAGTTTTCCTGAATCCGAAGATGGCGGGACATTTCTTCGTCCCGTAAAATGGAACGTGTTTTTTCCGAAATGTGTATGGATTAAGTGTTTTTTCGTGGTGAAATGGAGTTCGGACCGTGCAACGGAGTTCGTGCACGCGCGTCCGGCCTTCTTTCGGCGTATCATCGGCGCCCGGTGGCGATAGTTAAGCCTAACATGACGGCCAGACGACCAGCTAGGACACAACGTGGTAAGAGGGCGGGCGCGCGCAGAAGGCGGTTAAAATGTGACAGATTGGGTATCGGAAATGTTCGAGTACTGTACTGGAACTGTGCATCATTTAGTCAACGCCGACCCATTCTTGAAAAACTACTCTACGGAAACGATATTGTAGTCTTGCAAGAAACACACCTCACCGACGGAACAGTCAATGTGGCGGGATTTCAGGGTTTCCTTAACAGGCGGCACCTCGGACAGGCCATTCTGGTCCGCGACAACATACTAGTGTCTGAGATCGATATGTCCGTCTGGAACAGCGATGCCCTGCAAGTGCAGGCATTAAGAATAATGACACCAGTGCAGCTGGTAATCGTTAACGTCTATGCGCGAAATGGGAAGGTCGACGTGCGACAATGGCAGAGTTTGTTCGATATGGATGAAAGGCATATCATCTACTGCGGGGACTTCAATGCCAGAGGCAGTCAATGGGGGAATTGCATCACCAATAGACAGGGAGAAGATTTGGAGGACGCCCTGGCATCTGCTGCCCTAATCTGTCTGAATGATGGGAAGGTCACTAGAATGGCCACTCGACCAGGCGACTCTGACAGCATCATTGACTTGGCTCTGGTGTCGCCCACCATCGCACCAAGGTGCCGGTGGGGCACACTGGGATACCACGATAGTGACCACTACCCTTGTGTCATCCTGATCAAGAAAGACGGGGCCATGAGTCAAAGAAACAAGACCAATGCCTTCCCGTACGACACCACTGGTCAAGACGCCATAAGCAAGATCAGAAGAAGGAAACTAACTTCCTCCCGTAGGAGACAAGAAAGATGGCTGCAGCCACCATGGTGGAATGGAGAGGTCGAGAAGGTGTGGCTGGGAAAGAGGCAGGCTGTCAAAGACTGGCAAAAGGCCAGAAAGGCTAACATGCCACAGGTTGAATTGGCGAACCTGAAGACTGAGGTCGTTAGGACGACGACGTTATTCAAATCCTGCGCCAAACAGGCCAAGGCCGACAAATGGGACGAGTTCTGCAGGAAGGTGTGCTCCGAGCAATCTCTTACGACATTCTGGCGCCTCCACAAGAGCATGAACGGTGCTGCACAACGTAGGGGTATTCCAGACTTTCAAGGCACAGACCTCGCATGGAAAAAGTCGGATGCGGATAAAGGTAAGGCCCTTCTTGCACGCTACATAGAACAGACTGACCAGAAAGACGAGCCCGCTAGACAGAGGACCACAACAACACTCTCTCAGTTGTGCGAGGGGGTCGGGACAGACGAAGAATGGACGATCACAGTTGACATATTGCGTGCGATGCTCAAGAAATCACCTAACACCGCCCCAGGCCCAGACGGCATCCGATATGGTGACCTAATGGTGATATCAGATGATGACATGGAAGAACTGGCCAGAGAATTCAACACCAGTATCCAGAGGGGTCAGGTCAAAGAAGAATGGCTACACAGCTACTTGCTGCCGCTGCCAAAACCGAACAAAGACCACTCCAAGATAAGCGGCTACAGAATCATTACGATGCAGAATACTGTTGGCAAGCTACTGGAGAAAATTGTAGCACACAGACTTGCTTGGGACTTGGAACAGCTCGGCTGCTTCCCGCCCACACTTGGAGGATACAGACGCAACAAAGAGTCATGGCTGAATGCGGCGGTCTTTGCTCAAGATGTTTACGAAGGATTTCAGGTCAGAGAAGAGACATGTGCGGCCGCCATAGACTTAGAGGACGCATATAACAGAGTATCTTTCGAGCACTTGATGCAAACCCTCCTCAGACTGAAAGTGCACCCTCACCTTGTACGATGGATAGCTGCAGTTCTACTCCAAAGGAAGGTGGTGCTAAGATGCGGGAGTTGGTCTTCTGAGCCGATAACGATATGTCCAGGATTGCCGCAGGGTTCACCACTGTCACCAGTACTATTCAACGTGTATACGGTGCCGATCACTGAACAACAGTTGGATGGGAGGGGTAGGACTCTATCATTCGTTGACGACATCCTCGTGTATCGACAGGGTCGAGATAGACAGGCGGTTGCCAACTATATGCAGGGCGAACTAGATCGAATTTCCTCATGGTGTGCTGATGCCGATGCCCTTGTCAACCCTGCAAAGGCAACGGTTACATGGTTCTCACTAAACAACCATATTGTGAAAACAGACCTGCCGGCAGTAAGAATGGATGGGAGCATTCTGAGTAGAACCCAGTCAATGACATATCTTGGCGTGAGGCTTGATCGTAGCCTGTCCTTCAGAGATCATGTCGATTATGTCATAACGAAGGCTCGAAAAGTTTTGGCAGCAATGAGAGTCATGGCGAGTGCCAATATCGAGCAAAGACTGCTATTACTTCTGTTCCAAGGACTTGTGCTTTCACGCATCGAGTATGCCCTGGCCATCCTCACTGTCAGCCCTACACAGATTGGAAGACTTGAAAAGGTACAAAACGAAGCCATGCGCATCATTTTGGGCTGCACGAGAGACACCAGCTGTGTAGCAATGAGATACCTCCTTGACTTCCCGACAATGGAACACAGGATCAAGATCTGGAGAGCTCGTGCATACTTAAAAATAAGTGCAGATGAGCAGCACCCTCTGCATGACGCTGTATTCAGAGAAAAGGGTGACAGGCTAAAGAGGGGCAAATCATGGATGGGTCGGGCGGAAGATGTCGTCGGACAGGTCTGCAGTCTTACCAGTATCAACCCCGGCAAGGAATGGGTGCCGGTGCCTCCAGCTTTTAAGTGTACCTTCTCCTGCATTATCACACTCGACAGACGGTGCAGAGAGCAGAACCCTGCCGCTGTCAATGCAGAGGTTAACGCGCTCATCTATGATCACTCAGATAGCCCCGAAGTACTCATCTATACAGATGGATCTGTTGTAAAGCAGCAGAGAAGTGCGTGGGCATTTACAGCCCGCTCAGCGGGCCGAACCGTTCAAGAATCCAGTGGTGCCCACTCCATGACCACGAGCAGCATGACAATGGAGGTGATGGCAGTTACACAGGCTTTCATATGGCTGGAATCACAGCATTATACCAACGTGTGTGTACTAAGTGATTCAATGAGCATGATTCAGAAGGTCGAAGCTGGATCTGTACGTAGACAGTGGACTGAGTCGCTGCGGAAGTCTGTTGTCCGCAAAGTCACCTTCATCTTCGTCCCGGGACATGCGGGAGTCGAGGGAAATGAACGAGCTGATAAATTGGCTGGCTCTGCACCCCCTGTAGATGGCCAGCCCATGGATCGTGCCGATGTTATTAACGCCCTTAAAGATATGGCGAGAACAGAGGATTTTGACGCCAGTGATTCCACATCGCTTTCCAGGATGAAAGACTTGGGAGTAAGAATCGGCACAGCCAGACGCGAGAGGTACATCGGGAAAACAAAGCGCCTCGTCAACCAACACAGAACTGGCACTATTAGCCACCGGACGCTGATGCATATGCTGGGGGGAGGATCTGAGCACCTATGGACATGTCCGGAGTGCAACGAAGATACCCCAACTGATAACTAACTAACTAACTAAAACCTATTTCAATTTTACTTGGTTTAGCTTTCAACCCGTGTTGTTGTATTTTCTGAAATACCTGTTTCAGAATTTTAACATGTGTGTCAATATCTGAAGTATGCACACAGATGTCATCCATATAAGTCGCTACATTCCATGTAGTAGTCTTCTCATCATACGCATAAATGTGCTTGGTGCATTTTGTAGCCCAAATGGAAGATATGCCCATTCATATAGACCCAATGGTGTACTGAAAGCTGTAATATGCATTGATTCTTCATCCATGGGAATTTGCCAATATCCCTTGGTGAGATCAATTTTCGAAAAGAGTTTCGAGTTTGCCATGCCCTCGATTAACTCATCAATGTTTGGCATTGGTTCTGCGTCTAATAGTGTTAATGCATTTACTTTTCTATAATCCACGCATAAACGTAATGAACCATCTTTCTTTTTCACAATTACTACCGGAGAACAGTAGTTTGAGATAGATTTTCTTATAATTCCCGTTTTATCCAGTTCTGAAATCTCTGCAGTAACTTTCTCTAGATAATGTATTGGGATGGGATAAGGTTTCACTTTAACTGGGACATTCGAGAGTAAAGTTATCTTATGTTTGATAAGTGATGTTTGTCCCGGTGTGTCGGAAAATATTGTACTAAACTCTTTTATTGCTGCAATAAGTTTATCTTTGTCTTGGATCGATAGATCCTGACATATTTGTATAGATTGCCAACTACTCTCACTATTAACTATCGGTGTTGGAATCTGTTGTTTGATAGCATCTTCTTGCTGTTCGTTAATAACCCAACAAGCTGCTGCTATTCTATGTGGAATTTGTTTCGTTACCTGTGATGTGTTGTTATCACGTGGGATATATGGTTTTAACATATTTATGTGAAATATTTTATTTTTCCCATTTACATCTATCCTATAATCCACATCACTAATTTTCTTGATCACTTTAAATGGACCTTGCCATGAAGTAACTAAACAGTTTCGAGGATCAGGTAATAATAACCAAACCTCTTCTTCTTCTTTCAAGACTATTGTCTTGGCGTTCCTATTATCATACTGTCTGTACTTTTCTCCAGCTTTACTTAGTGCAGATTTTGCGATCTGGCAAGCTGTAATGATTTTGTCTCTCAACTGTGTCACCATTTCGTATGCTTCTCTTTTAGGATAATCATATGTCTTATTCGTAAGCATATCGTTATACAATAATAATGGACCACGTGGATTTGCTCCGTATACTAACTAAAATGGAGAAAATCCCGTACTAGATTGTGGTACCTCTCGGTATGCAAATAGTACCGCTGGTAGTAAAATATCCCAATCTTTGGGTCTATCCGCTGCTACTTTTGCTAGAGTTCGCTTAAGGACTCCATTATAATTTTCGTTGACCCCATTTGTCATTGGGTGCCAAGGAGAACTAAAGACTTGTGGAATACCAAGTATTTTCATTGCTTCTTGAGTAGCTGTTGATATGAATTGACTACCTCTATCAGATAGTATGCAACTTGGGAATCCAATTCTACTGAAAATTGATAACAACGAATCTAATATGGATCTACTCGTAATATGTTTGAGAGGAATAGCCTCTGGCCAACGAGTACAAAGATCAATCATGGTTAAGATGAACCTATTACCACGATCAGTAGTAGTGTTCAATGGACCCACAATATCTATAGCAATTTTCTGAAATGGTCTAGATGCCAAATCCGTTTTCTGAACGTGTGCTTTCGGATGTTTGCCTTTTTGTGTGGTCATTTGACATAATGTACATGATCGTATATGTGTTGTAATGTCTTTGGTAAAACCAGGCCAATAAAATTGTGTTAGTAATCTGCTGGTAGTTTTGGAGATACCCATATGACCCGCAAACGGTGAATCATGTGCGAGTTTCAGCGCTTCTACGCGATATTTTGTTGGAAGTACTGTTTGTATGCAACGTGTTGTACCCCTAGTGTACCGTCTTGATAAAATATTATTGTCTAGGAAAAATTTCCAATTTCCACGTTTAGCTTGTTTTGACGGTTCTTGTATATGTTTAAAACATGTTTGTAATGTTGGATCCTGTTTTTGTTCACTCGGTAAGTCAGTTGTCAGTCTGATACTGTTCTGTATATTGTCAATGTCTGTCTGAGAAGGTTGATCACTGTTATTTCGATTTTGAGATCTTGTAACTGCATTCGTTCGCGCGTGTTCAATCTCCCATTGCATTGCCTCTTCATGAGTGAACTGATTTGCATTGGGTATATTCCCAATTAGTAGTCCAGCACAAGGGTTAGGTAGTACTGCTGCATTTATTGTGCCTTCAAAGTATGGTGATTGTATTGTAATTGTGGCAATTTTATATCTTTCGATTGTTCCTCCAAAAGTTCTGCAGTCAACTGTTTCACCTGTATAGTCTTCTGTTTTTATCAGTCTTTTATCAACTCCAACAATTGAAGCTCCTGAATCACGGATACATGTAGTAGGTTCACCATTCACCCATGCCTGGTGAACTTTTATTTTGCCATTTTGAATATTAACGGCATTAGCTTCATGGATTGTCTCGACAGATTCATCAATAGGACTGTCTGCTACTGTCTTGTCAGTCTTGTCATCATATTGTTGTATGATAGCTGCAGTTGTCTCTTCTAAGTCATCTGAGTCACTACTCGAAAACACATATGCGGTACTCGCTTCCTTCCAAGAATTCTTCATTGGACAAGACCTGCTAGTGTGCCCGTACGCCCGACACGAGAAACATTTGATGCTTCTCTTGAATGAGTCATACTTACTTCTTTTCTTCGCTGTGATGTCACGAAGATAATCTGTATACCCAGGGTGTCGATCACACATTTCCAAATGTCCATGAGACAATTTGCAATACTGACATCTGGATAGGTGTCCTTTTCTTGGTCTGTCACCCTCTCTGTTAGAATACTGGTATGGACTATTTCTATTCCTATTACCACTAAATTTTCTAAATTTGCCATTGCCTTTCTGAAATCTAGCACTTGCTCCTATTACCAGTTCTGGCTGTGCACAACTTGCGAATATGTCTCGATGTGCATTGAAATATGATTCTCCTCTCGTTTCCATTTCCTTAAGATCTTTGCATTTATTCTCCACTAGAAATATAGACATGGCCTCTGGTACTGCAGATAGTAATCTATCTCTAATTATTAAGTCTCGGATTTTATTATAATCAGACCCAATATCAGCGGCTTTAGTCCATTTATCAAAAGATGAGGTTAACTCAGAAACAAAGTCAAGGAAAGTTTGGTTAGATTTCGGAGTAAGTGTTTTAAACTTAGTACGTAAGCCCGATTCATCTAAACTAAAGTGTGCCAAAACACGATCTCTCATGTATTTGTAGTTGGTACGTAAGTCCTCGGGTATTAACTCGATTACCTTTAAAGGCTCCAATGCGAGATGCCTGTGGAACAGAATCGGTACGTCTAGTTCCGGAACCTTGTAGTACTTTACAAGCACTTCAAAATTGGTAATCCAAGAACTGACAGAATCACCTTGCTGGAAATTGCGAAAAAGACCTTGATACTTTTTCACTGGATCATTATGTTTTGCTTGAATTCTTTCTCGTTCAATCTGAGCTTCACGATCCAGTTCCAATGACTTGACTTTCAAATTACCTTCAACTTCCTTGTCCTTAAGAAGTTGTTCGGCCAAAAGTTTTTCTTTCTCAAATGCCAGTTGCTTATCTTTCATCTCCCGTTCCAGCGTTAATTCCTTTTCTCTAGCGGCAATTTTGTCACGTTCCAACGCCATCTCTTTTTCTTTTAACTCTTTCTCAAGAGCCAATCTCTCTCGTTCCTGTGAAGCTTGAAGCTGTTTTGCTTCTTTCTCTGCTGCCAATTTTTCAGCTCTCTCTTCACGTTGCTGTGTCTGAAAATCTTTCAATTCTTGCTTCGCCCAATTCCTGAGGTCTGCACCGGTCAAACCAGACCTTTCACCCATGTCCATGAAGTCTTGAAGTGTTGACATGTTGTCTTAATGATCTGTAAATTATACCGCTACAATAGTAGATATGTGCCACACAGCCGATAGAATGCGTAGGTAGACAATGACAAGCGTATTCAAATATATATACGCAAGTTGAATGAGAAGTCAAATCGAAATCAATAATATAGAAGAGTATAAACACGCGAGAAGAATAGCAACTCGGCGCAAGATAGATAACGTCCTAACCGTTACAAAACGTAAGCACTAGAAATTAGTAGTAAAAATATATATTCAATATAAAGTACAGCGACACAATACTAACATTGACAAAAGACGATTGACGCAAGACGACAATACATATTTTCATTCACAACAGACAAAATTATTACTCCTAAAAAATTTAAGTAACAACACAATAAACACTTTATATACTACTTACAATTACGATACCAACAATGTGTGTTATCACACGCAAGATCAACACGAACAACTTCGTATTGACCTGACGATAGTCAACACAAACGATTTCCAAAGTAATCAAGCGTGCTTAACCACTTTAGAAATACCCATTCCAACCACCCGCATTGCTAATTTGTAATTGCTTTTGTTAGCATTTCTAATCAGCACCTTATTAATATACAACAGATGTTGGACAATCGACCACAATAAACAATACTGGCCTTAACGAGTTTCCAAATCCATCCAGTGTCCCATGAATGTAAACTGTTGATTTGACTGACGATAATGTTCTGTATTGACGTAACTAGTATTTGCTGTCCGATCGATTGACGTATGAGTAGAACAATTAAACTGTGTCTCCGTGTTAGTTGCTCCCGTTTGCGTATGACGATAGTGTAATAAACTTACACTAGTACCCTGAACCCACGTGGTTCGTGGCCGGCTTCAGCGAAACTTAGTCGGCTGTGGTACCATCGACGACCCTTGAATAACTGGAAACGACGCTGACTAACAGCGTGACTCCTATGTATGGCGTCGAAAAGCGTAATGATCCAGTTCCCTGGTTTGAGTTACTTCATTGAAAATGGCCATCATTGCTTCCCGTGCGAACGTTGGTGATAAAGTTGAAAAGGCGTGCATGAACTCTCTGGGGTAAATGTCGTTGTGAATTAGTGTCTTGACTATATTATGTTGAGGGTGGCAAAGGTGTGGAAGGGACATCCCAACATGTGCAGTCCATATAGTAACGAAAATAAATATCTTGTGACTGCCTTCTTGATGTCTTCCTGGCCAGTGCAAATGACGTTAGTAACTAGCGCCAGTGGCTAGTTAATAATATTCCTTGTTGGAAGACGATGTACCCAAGGCCGACATATCATAAGTCCGGTGTGTCTATACTTTAATGCGATTAAGTCAATATTATGTCACTTAAATGTCCGATCAGGTATTTTTAGTGCAATATATTGTGCAACATTGATGTGTGTTGATATCTTTCATAACGTTATCAGTGTCCACAAGTTCGTTGTTTGAAGTGTAACAATGTCCGTAAAATCTCTGAGTGTTGCAGCATTAAATCATCCAACACGTAATCAAAATGTTCAGTCTTGTGACGTATATTGTATTTACAATACGTATCTATCCAGTAGTTGAAAGCTCCAAATCCTCCTGTTGTGTGGTGCGTATGTACTGTCTACTCGTGTCCCGTTGGAGAATATCAAGGGTAACATTCCATGTAGACGATAACTGTGTTGATCCTGAGCGAGTGAGGTGTCGGTTCAGCGTAATGTTCTACAATCTGTCCGTGATAACGTGTGCGGTGTTGACTGTGTATAATAAAGTAATGTTCACGCGTCTAGTATGATTTGCAAATGGAGACTCACTGTGGATTATGTTCGATCTCAACACATGTCGAAGTCAGTTGTAATGAAATCATAAGTATAGGTACTTGTAATACGTCTATGAAAAATAGTCATTTCGGAGAGCATTATTTTGTGCATTAAATGTACTTACTGCAGCTCTGTCACTGAATATTCTTCAAATTAAAACGAAGAAAAGATCGTTTGTAGTTGTGACTATTGTGACAATTTATATTGTAACGTTGATCATTCTCTACTGAGTGTTCATTATGTGCATCAGTGTGCGTTTTGCCTTTTGTTTGCTGATGTGCATATGTATAATAAATGGTTGTGTTCTTTCTTAACGTTCAGCATAATGATTGTTCGTTATAATTACTCTCCATCATATACTTTATATATATATACTTTCCTACCTTCCCTTCTCCTTTGATTGTTCAAGTTGCTCTTATGAATGATTCATTCACGATGTTCTAACCATTGTGTATGGAGGCCGACATTTTTACTTTTCACACTCTTGACGTTCTTCCGATGCGACTCCGTGTGTTCCGGCGCGCTATTTATGTTTCTCTGTGCCGAGTTTCGTTCGTGCGCATTTCTTGTTTACTAATAGCTTTCGCGGGAAATCTTTGTTGACAATTGGATCTTAAAAACCGGCGAGCATCCCATCTTTATGCCAATAGGTAATTTCTCTCATTGACTTATAAACAACTCGTTACGCTTTGAACAATGTGACGAATGATTAAGCGACTCAAAATGAAAACGATACTCACTCTTTTATTCCAAGTCGAGCGGAACAAATAATAGCGTGCAGTTATCGGGTGATATTAAACTGCCCCCGAGATGTAGGAGCGGCGTTTAATTAATAAATGTTTCACACGAAAACTCCCTGCCTTGCCCCAATGTCCTCTTTGAGGTGCAAACTTGCCATTTCACAGTTCAGAGTTGCAGCGCGTCTAGGGTTTTCGAGTCCTGTCTTAAGTATCCATTTGCCAATCGATCTTTCCTCCTGAATTCTATTCGCCTAAGCACGGAATCAGTCGCATACAGCGCTTCACACACGGCTCTCTGGAAGACACGTCCTTTCCTTTCGAATCACACACACAGAAAGTCCTTTGTTGTTCTGTGACGCTATATTCGTTTCCAATGGTATCTTCCTTTCCTATTTGTCCATTTTTGTGCAGAACTGGGAAAATCCCATTCATGACTTTTGTGGAGTGTACCGTCATATGGCAATAGCCAATATAATATAACATACTAGAATAAAATATAACATAACATAATATAACATAATATAACCTGGTCCCAAAAAGTTAGGGCCAATATCATAAGTGAGTGTGGGATGACGGGTAAGTCCCTGTGTTGTATTGTCAGTTGTGTATGTGAATACTATCGGTGAATTTATTACTTGCATAATTTCAGGAATGATCACTTAGTGGTGAGTAAGTGTATTTCAGGGTGCTTTACATTTTCCCAACTCTGTTACCAATCAATATGTCTTTCGAAAAGCCACCTACGACAGAGGAGCTGAGAGAAGAAGGTACTTTGTTAGGGTATGAAGGTGTCGAATTGGGCAAGTATGTAAAAGAAGCAGAACGAGAGTGGAGAAGGGAACAACGGGACATCATTAAGGAAAGAGAGAAGGAAGCAAGAGAGGAAAGAATTAGAATCGCAGAAATTGAATCTAGAGAGAAGATGCAGATGCGACAAGCTGAAATAGACCAACAGCTGAAGCAAGCGGAACTGGAAATGAAGAGGGAAGAACAGTTGAGACAGCATGAATTGAAAGTCAGGAGATTGGAGTTGCAAAATCCTGATGCGTCCAGGTACAGTAGTGCTAGTTCTCCCCATCACAGTAGTGAAATTTCTTCAGGACCGTCTCTCTCCCAAGGATCCATGAGCTTCCCACTGGCCCACTTCAACCCGAAGGAGGATCAGATGGATGAATACCTTGATCGCTTTGTCATCATGTGTGAAGCGTATAATCTGCCTAAAGAGAAATTTAATATCAAACTCTCCCAAGGACTCCGCGGCCCGGCTTTTGACGTATTTACAAAGCTTCCGCCAGGTCTTGAGCGGGCCTTTGATACCCTCAAAAATTCTCTTACAAAGTTTTGAATTAACCTCTGAAGCCTACAAGTTGAAGTTCCGTACAGCCAAAAGATCTCAGGGAGAATCATTTGCGCAGTTCGCCTCACGACAACACACGTATTTTACGAAGTGGGTAGGACTGGGCAAATTTGATACTACCTATGAGGGGCTACAGGAAATTATGCTTGCAGATCAATTCAAAGAGAGTCCCCCGAAAGCTCTCCAAATGTTCATAGCTGAAAATTGTGGAGTTAGATTAGAAGTGATAATCTCACTAGCCGAAAGATATTTAACTGCACATGGGGAGGCAGGTACTGCTAAACCTAGTCATACTGATAAGACCCAAAATAATGCTTCCACACAATATCAGGGTTATCAAAACAATAACTCTGAAGGTAAGGACAACAGGTGGCACACTGGTAGTCCACACCAAAATCCAGGTAATTACAATAGTAACCAGTCATCTCAACCTCAACAACCTACAGGTAATAGAGGGGGTAATCAATATTGTAAAAATTGCAGAACAAATGACCACCATACGAGTTCTTGCAAAAACAAACCCCCTGTTCATTACACAGCTTGTTTGACTTTGGCGGATAAAAACCACCAATGGAGGACCCCTGGTGATAATCAAAGACCTCCAGTAGTTGAGACAGTTACTGTGAATAAGAGACAGGTACCGTGTTTATATGACACGGATCTGGAGAGTGACGCAGCCATTGCAGCTCACTTGGTGAAACCTGGACAATTGACCGACCACACTATTGAGTTAAGAGGTGCTACTCTGAGCTCTGAACCAAAACTTGTTAAAGTTGCTAGGGTGAAGGTGACATCCAAATATGTCACCGGAACAGTTTCTGCTGTTGTGCTAGATGATCCAGTATATCCCTTCACGTTAGGGCGAAAATATGTATATCTGGGTGAACCTAAGTCCACAACTTATACATGTGCTAAGCAGACCCAGAATCAGGGCACCGCTTTGAGTGAACCCGAAATTCTTATCCACCCATTATCTCGGGAGATTAGGGCTGCCCAAGCAGCATGTCCCACTTTACAATCCTGCTTTGGCAAACTGCCAAAATCTAGAAATCCATCGGTAGCTGGTGATTTCTACGAAAAGGAAAAACTGTTATACCGTAGGGCGGGAACTATGGATCACGTCCACGAACAGTTTGTGGTACCCATAAGGTAACGTAACTATGTTTTACAAATGGTACACTCCATCTCGGACAGTGGACATATGAGGATGAAAGCAACCATCCAAAGGCTTTCTTTCTCCTATTTCTGGCCGGGGATGACCCGGGATATCAAGCAATATGTTAGGTCATGTAAAGAGTGCCATCTGGTTCCACCTACTCTTGGTAGAACTCCACCTAAGATAGGTGATCAAGTGTTAGTATTATCACCAAACGGGGATAATCCTTTAGATATGGTTTGGCAGGGGCCATTCCTTATTACAGATAAGGTGTCTCGCACCCATTACAAAATAGACATTCAGGGTAATCCGGAAGTCTTTCCCATGTATTTGATTAGGAAACAGGTAGACAGATTAACTGATCCACCGGTGCGTCTGATAGCATTATCGGTGGCAACTGTGGTCGAAGGGAGAGATAACTCAGAGATGGATACCTCAGGAGACAGTGAATGGTGTCTCTATCAACCTTGATTCGGAGACGTCTGAGTCAGGGAAGATGAGACGAATTCCAGAGTCGCATGCCCCAATGCGAACAGATAAGCCCGGATGGATTAAAGGTGACACAGTAAACACGATGATAAACAGTACTGACCCAGTCCGACAAAATCATTTACCTGTTACTGTGCCAACCAGGAACCCTTATTCCTTTAGGGGAGAACACTCTCCGGGAATTCAGAATAGAGAAGATGGGTGGGGACGACCAGGTCGTCATAGGTTTCCATGGAAACGACATCAAGGGAGGAGATTCCTTAGAAGATGTCTTAGAAACGAAGAAGCAGGGTTGAGTAGGAATTGCCCGACTGAAGAAGAGGGGGAGACTGGTTCATATGTCCCAGGGTTGTTGGAGTAAGTGCCAACAAAATCTGATGAGTGTGCTGGCTGGAGTAAAGTCCGAATTCTCGAACTTTACTTTCAACGGTGGGTATATATGTGACGAAGTCCCCAGCTTCCTCATCATCTTTTGCTTAAATTGGAGTAAATTCTTCGTAAAAATCCTTATGTAATTATAGAAGAATCTATATTAGTTTTTATTCCTATATATCTATGTATAGACAGTACATGTCTATAGTTTAAAGTAACTCCTATTTAATGTTATTACTTTAATAGGAAATAATACGATACAGAAGTATAGAGGGAGAGGCTTAATTTACAAATTAGGGTACCCAGCCAAATCTACAAATTTGGCTACGACTATTTCACAATTTGGTCAGATAAATTAAAGGAAACGAACTCCCTGGCACGACCACTTCCGGTCAGGAGAAAAATAGCTAAACTCGGCCTTTCGCAATCCAGACGTCCGGGTAGAAACATATGCTAGTAACTAGGCTCTGAGAAAATACTTATACAGTGTTAAGAGTTTTATCTTTGGCGCGTATTACGGCCATAAATATATTTAAAATATATTAGAGAGATACGTAGAGCAAGTTTTCGTACCTGACAAGTTCGGTCAGAAGATTAGAAGGATTTGACACCTTCAGCGCCAAGCTTTAGATGCGCCAACCTGTGTGACTCTTTGAGAAGCATCACTTACCACCATCTCACTTATGCCTACTAACTAGGGTTTACACTCACTGTGTAAGCCGGAGAACCAGAAGATAAGTGGCCAAACTTACCGTTGGCCACCACCACCACCATCATCATTCAACTCAAAATATACTATAGGCCAAAGAGTTACTTCAATGATTAGACAGTTTAGTAGATTCAAACCATAATATTAGATATTCAATAGAATAGAGGGAAGTGTACCGCCCTTTTTATGTACAGGGCTGCCTCCAGTGGAGCACCCACAGTGTTATCATATATTAAATATTAATGTAATTTTAATTTTACCAACTCTAGTTGTTACCTAAGTATCCTTAGTCGTAGTAGTGTGAGAAGTTGCGAAAGTTTGTCTCTTTTAAATATTTTACTCTGTCTTTCTCCGTGTCGGTGAGAGTGATTAGAGTTTGGGGGCTCGAGCTTTTTATTTCAGGCACGTAGCTAGACAACCTTGGCAGACTGTCTGTATCAAACCAGTATAGTTGTACGCCATTCCTGTCTGCCTGAACACTGCCAGAAGATTAGAATTGTTCTGGGACCTTTACTCCGTCTAGAATTACGAGCTATTCAGTCTTGTCTTCTCCGGTGACCTATTTTTCTATTCGTAGAAAGTCTATCCGCAGCACTTTGATAGATTCCTTATCATCGTAGCTGACGCTACGCTACACCCAGTTTGTTGAAGATTGTGATTAACCTTTCTGGCCTCACATCTGCACATTGCTTTGTTAATTCCCCAATTATTACGTAGTCCATCGCCTCACCTTGATGTAAACACACGCACGTTACATTACCCTCTCCTCAAAAGAAAACATAGTTTTCACGTGATGGGAGAGTAATGCTTATCGAAAGTTATGGCCATGTACAGTAACGATGCGTGAGTCATAGTAAGTCCACATCTCTCAAAATCTCTATTGCATCTCTTGCTCATTTCAACTACCACACTAAATATTACAGCAGGTAATCACAAGTAACCTAACACATGCCTCTTGCATAAATCCAATGTAACCTTGCAAATGTTGACCAATAAAACGTCAATGCCAAATGTAGAAGCGGTATATCGCCACTCTATGCCCACACACAATATTATATATGTTAAAACGTCTCTAATTAACGCACACAAAATAAAGTTCATTATTCATGTGGAGCCATGCCCTTGGTAATTTCTGGACAACACGTCTGCCATGGTGTTGTCTTCCCTCCGTATGGGCATCGGCACAAATACGTACTCCTGCAGCAATATACTCCGTCGATGAACCCGTGTGTTCTTCGCCGCTGCCGTATGGATGAATGTGAGCGGTCTGTGGTCAGTATGCAGAATGCATTTTCTGCCCATTAAGTACCTGGAAAGTTTATGTACTGACCACATAGTCGCCTGGGCCTCACGTTCTAGCGTTAAGTAATTTTCCTCTGGTGGCGTGAGTTTTCTGCTGACGTATGGCACTCAATGCACAAGGTGATTTTTCTCTTGCATCAAACATCCACCGATTCTTGTCGATGATGCGTCTACTCTGAGATTAAATTGTAAATCATGAATCAATCAATCAATCATGTGCCATGCCGGAAAGCGTGGGCGGTCATGACTCGCCATTTCACTCGATCACCAGTGTCGTGGATCAGCTCAGTGTTCCTGTCTCGTCCATGCCATTTGGCCAAGCCATCCAGGTATTTTCCTCTCGGTCTTCCTCTTGGTCTGTTCCCCTCGATCTTGCCAGTTGTCACTAAGTTCTCCAATCCATTTCTTCTCATAACATGTCCAAAAAATTTTGACTGTCTACGTCTAATTTCTCTAATCAGTTTACGATGTTCATTTGTCTCCTGTAGTACTTGGTCATTGGTTTTTCTGTCTGTCCATGGCATTCTTTGCATTTCCTCAGAAACCACATTTCTGCAGCCATCAGATGCTTTTCAGCTTGACTGCTCATTGTCCAAGTTTCATATCCATACAAAAGAACAGGCTCTATGTATCCCCTCAACACTCTTTTTCTCGTTTCAATTGACATCTTCTTATTGGTCAGAATGTTTTTCATCTTGCTAAAGGCTACTTTCGCCATGGCGATTCTTGTTCTAATCTCTTCAAGGCATCTCCCATCAGATGTTATAACTGTTCCAAGATAATTGTACCGATTCACTTGTTGAAGAATATTTCCAATTACTTGTATATTACATTGTGGCACTTCTTCCTTCCTACTGACGACCATAACCTGAGTCTTTTTACAATTTAATTCTAACGCCAGTTGCTCACTGTGTACAACAACCGCATCTACTAATTGTTGCAGGTCCTGCTCATTGTCTGCAATCATGATTAGGGAGGATTAAATAGGATGACTAGAAACTGTCAAACTGTCATTTACTGCCAGTATAGTACCTTGCGGTGTATGGCAGAGGGGTCTTTGAGCCTGAGGAATAAAGGCCGCCTGGCTAGTGCAGTCGCCGCGAACTGTGCAGGTTAGGATGTTCTCTTTGCCCCCGACAGAAAAAAATCCCACACCTTACCGAGGGATCGAACCAGAGTCTCCCGAAGGAGAATCCTGCGTTCAAGCCACTCGACCAGCCGCTCCTAGATGACTAGATGCCACTCCGAGATGACTAGAAAATACATGCTTAATACTTCTGAGTGCGTCATCGCACTGCTGTATCTATACTACTTTGTTCGGTCTGCCCTTCTATGTCAATGCAGACAACACTGACATGATGGATGAAAAGTTTGTTTTTTTTTTAAATAAATTTTTTATAGAAGTTTTCTAACCCGAGTAAACTCCTAACTTGCTTCTTCATTTTAGGTATTTGAATATCCAGAATCTTCTTCACATGTGTGTCTTCCGGTTTCAATACTCCACTGCCAATAACATGTCCGAGGAAACGTATTTCCTCATATTCTGTTTTGACTTTGGATGGCTTAACTATCAGGTTATGTTGTCTCAGTCTCTCACACAAGGACTCCAATCCCGACACACGATCTTCCATGTTGTTACTAAAAAGACAAATGTCGTCTATATAATTGGTAATGTCCTTGCGTCCCTGTAACAGTGTCCTCATCATCCTAATGAACGTTGCTGGTGAGTTAACTAACCCGAACTGCATGTAGTTCCACTTGAATAAACCCTGTGGGGTGGCAAACGCTGTTAGTGGTTTAGCTGTATCACTCATGGATATTTACTAGTACCCTTTTGCCAAATCCAACTTGCTAAAATACCCTGCAGATGATATTTGCGTCAGTAAATCGTCAGTACTGACAATGGGCTCCGGATCCACAATAGTAATGCTATTCAGTCTCCTGAAATCTATACATAACCATAGATTATTGTCCTTCTTCCTAATGACTACCACGGGAAACGAATACGTGGAGTTGCCACGGAGTAACTACACTATTCTTCTATATCTTTATTGTTCTCCATTGGCAAGTTTGGCTCTAATTGTCTAGCATCCTTCTCAAACATACGAACTGGAACTCTGTAACATAATTGTTCAATTTTGATATATGTAACACTGACAGAATGTCTTAATCTTTAGCTGATGGTTTATTTCTGGCAGCATCTCGTGAAACAGATGACCTGCAGGCATAATAGTGCCATCACACATTCTGTCATCCCTACTCACACTCCCTTACTCACCAAGCCTACAACTAATACAGACATGTCGCGTGTCATCCTGCAATCAATTCGCAACAATATTCTTACCTACTATTACATCTCATAAAACCTTCAGACTTGATTACTCACGTCTGTCTATACTCAGTGCTGAATCATATTCATATTACAATCCGTCTCTTCTCCTTCTTTCCTTCTTCCTCTCCTTAAGTTCTCTGGATTATAGGCATTTTCTTCCTTCGCTTCACTAGATCTTGTCCTGATCATAACAGTGTCTTCTTTCCATCATCGCTGGTCCCCGTCTGTTTCTTTGTGACGCTTTCCATCACCAAGTCAGCTTTTGTGCGTTCAATGTGCACTATCCTTTTCTACTTCCCGATTACTGTATCATCAGTCCTGCGACACATGGCACATATGCCCCACTGTCAATTTAAAATGTTGTAGACATTTTACCTATAAACTCAGTCTTTCAGTCTGTTACATGAGTCGCAGTATTCGAACATACCTGTCATATTGGTCTATGGTCGCACATCTCCGTCTACATTGTCTACTAAAGGTCGCACATCTCTGTCTGTATTATCTACTAAAGGTCGCACATAACTGCCCTTGTCTCTGCAATAAAGCGATTCCCTTATCCTTATAACCTATTCCATTGTGAATAGTTGAATTGTTATGAACATCATCACCAAAAAAAATTTTTTTTTATAAATTGGACACATCTCACATCTATCCCCGTAGACAATGTGTGGCTCCCAAACTCCTGTTTATATTAGAGAATTGAAGTCCAGCATCACTAAGTCCCAATGTCTCCCCGGACATCCCTAGTGGCTCCTTAAATGTGTGTGTTCATCACATCCAGCCTCCACTGACATCATTGATTACTGAATCGCTCTTGCCTTCCCTGTGCATAATCATAGTCGACCTTCCCATACACCAATGTGCGTATGACCTGACCACAGTTGACGTAACTTCTGTGCTTCGACTTCAACTGTTTCGTGTAACGTGGGGTTTGGTTTTCATATGTGCATATTTTTGTCGGTACTTTCTAATGTTGTTACTGTATATTCTTCGTTGACCTTTGTGGCTCATGAGTATGGCTAATATTTACCTGCAATATTTAATCCTACTCTATCACATAATAATAGCAATATTAAATTAATTACCTAGATAGCTAATATTCCTTTCATTCCCATTCATCCTGTTCATGAAAATAAATGCATCTTACAGTTATGCATAATAACCCATGCAATAATACAATTGAAATAAAATCACCGAATAAACAAAATTAATCTAATTTCTTCATAAATTAAATCAGTAGTAACCTTTGCATCATGTGCCCTACCTATTTTGTTTACTAAACCTGTGGAATTTGTGTGAAAGTGTGCATAATATATGTGTATTGTCATGATGAAATAATAATAATACATCATGTAATACTGAAAAAGGCATTAAACGAAATAATGACAAATCTTGTTATTTTCTATTGTTTGTCTTTTTAATTGTTATGTCATGTCTTTTTTTTTTTTTTTTTTTCAATCATTTTTTTATTCTTTTCATTCATGACTTTATTTTTTTTTTCATTGTCCTGAAATTTTTTTTTTTCAGGAATTCATCTTTTTTCGTTTTTTCTGAATTTTTTTTTTTTTATAAATTTCATTTTCAACAGTAATAAAATATCAATAATATATCTTAATAATTAATCTAACTTATCTGGAATATGACGTATGCTCGTAGATAACTTGCAACGTTGGATTACATTTCGTCTGCTCGACATGCTTCAGATCTTATTTTGATGACAATATGCGTAGTTACAACCATTCTCTCCATATAGATACTGCCGTATTCTAACTATCTGTAACAATAATAACTTAAATATGTATGTATCTGGACAAATCAATTATGACATAGTTATAACATAGTTATTAACAATTGCTAACATCAATTACTATCCGCTGTTTTCCGATAGTCTGAAATGTCCTAACCGTTTGTTCAGAGTATCAAATTTGTTCAAACACTCTTTATGAGTTGCTATATTGTGTATGATGTGTACAAGATGTTCGACCATGTAAATTGTTGTATTGTAGGGCCTATGTATATATTATTGACGTACTGTGGTGTATGTGGTTGACTGATATGTTATATGTGTTTGACGTATTACGTGATTGTAATGAATTGTACTTCCTAAATCGTATAAATCGTATCTGTAACTAGCTGTATATGTATTGTGTCGTTTAATTAGAATATAAGTGAAACTTATAGACAGAAGAATTTCGACAGATTTAGAAAGATAGAATTCAGTGTTGAAAACTACAATACTCATCTGTCGCTGTGTGTACTGCATGTGAATCTAATGTATGTATCTGTCTTGAATTGTTTTAATCTATTTGATCTATGTTTCTTTAATGTGTAGAACTGGGCAGTGATTCTCATCTTCCTGTGTGACATATGTTGTTACTGATTTATAATCATCTATTTGACGTGTTTTTTCCTTCCGTTCTTCATCGGACAAACCTAGATATTTCCAATACCGATTCCAATTCCTTATTTTCACATCCCGTATTCTTTTGTCAATTTGAGTTTCGGGAACACTTTGTTGTTTCCATTCTGTTAGTAAAGTGTTTGTGTTGGTATAATGGGTTTGTGACATCTTTGGTGGAGTTTCTTCATGCCAGTTTGATTTTGTATAATCTGCCATATCTGTTTGTCGTGGTTTGGCTGTCTTTTTCAACCGACGTTGTTGCATGTTGTTCTTTCTGTATGACACCTCGTCGTCTGAGCTCGACTCATATCTTATAGCTGCACATCCGTGTATATGATCTACCTTACTATTATCTAAATATGGTGTAAAGAATTGTTTAATCATTGCTGTGCTGTCACCAAATGAAGGACTAATACGTCTAAAATTTTCAATACCAAATTCAACTTTCTTACGTTCTGCTTGAGTTAAATTCGATCTTATTGGTAATGAATCCCAAGTAATTTCTGACTGTGTTAACTCTTGTATATTGTTATGGGATGTCTTTTGTGTACTGTCTTTACTACTATATGTCAATTCCGTGTCCAATGCTTGACTGGTTTGCTTTTGGTTTCCCGTGTAGTTTTCTTTTATTTCATACATGTTGGGTTCTGAATCATCGCTTGCGCCAGGTATCTTTTTGTCTTCTGTCGGGAAAATTAATTCTGTGTAATTTCCTTCATGTATTTTCATGTTGTCTTTTCCCCATTGTTCTACTTCTTGGGCAGTACACTCTTTTACTCCAGGAATGTTTCCCACAATTAGTTCCGTCGTTGGTTGTGGTAGTACTGCCTCTGTTACACGTCCTTGATAGTATGGGCAATTGATGTCTGTCCATGCCACATCAAATTATTCTAGCGATCCACCAAATGTTCTACATATGACTTTCTCATTGGTGTAATCCTCCTCTTTGACTAGTTTTCTGTCCAGTCCAATAATCGAGGGCCCCGTGTCCCTCACCATTCTGACTGCTAATCCATTGACAATTGCACGTTCAACGTTGAGTCTTCCATCGTTTATATAAGCGGAGTTTGCATCTTGTATATATGTTCTGTTTGGATTGTTCTCCGGTCGTGCATACTTGCCCGACGCGCTCTCGTATTGCTGTTCCTCGTCGTCGCTACTTGAAATCACATAGGCTAAACATGTATTTTTAGTCATCTGTCGCAATCTACATGACTTGACCACGTGACCAAAACTATTGCACGCGAAACATTTTAAGTTGTTTTTGTAGTCTGCATATTTATGGTTACGTTTCGTGGCTAGCTCTTTTATATACGATTCATAATCCGGGTTGGAATCACACATATCTGATGTTCCGTGCATGCGTCGACAAAACTTACACTGGACTGTCAAACCCTTTTTTGTTTTAGACCATTGTTTGTTCTGTCTGTATTTGTCCTGACGTTGAAATTTGTTATGCGAATTGTCATATCTGTGACTAGAAACTCTGGCGGATGCTCCCATGATCAGTTCTGGCTGAGTAGTCTCTGCGAAAATGTCCTATGGGCGTTGAAAAATTACTCCCCCCTGGCTTCCAGTTCTACTACTGAATCACACTTCTGTTCTATAAGGAATGTTGACATTTTTTGTGGTACTGCGGAGGTAAGTTTATCCCTGAGCATCAGGTCTCTAATTTTGTCAAAATCCCTACCTACCTCAGCCGATTTCAGCCACCTGTCAAACAGTAATGTCGTTTCAGACACGAAATCTAAAAAAGTTTGATTTGATTTAGGTCCAAGTGTCTTGTATGCTGTACGCAAATCTGCAGTGTCCAATGAGAAATGTGCTAATAATCGTTGTTTCATGTATTGGTAATCTGTTCGTCGTTGTTCAGGTATGAGCTCGATTACCTTTAAAGGCTCCCCAGACAAGTGCCTATGAAGTAATACTCCCCACTGGTCAGACGGTACCTCGTAATGAGTCAAGAGGACTTCACAATTAGTCAGCCATGCGGAAATTGAATCTCCTTGGGAAAAATTTCTAATAATCCCTTGATATCTTTTGGCAGGATCCAGCGCTTTGCATGCCAACCTATTCTTGGATATTTCTGCCCCTTTCTCCATCTCCAACATCTTTACCTTAATATTTCCCTCAACCTCTTTGTCTTTTAATATTTGTTCGGCCGCTAACTTGTCCTGCTCAAACTCAAGTGTTTTCTCCTGGAGAGCTAATTTTTGTTTTTCCAGTTCTATTTCTCTCTCCATCTTTTGTTTCTGTAATTCCATTTCTTTCTCTATTTTCTGTTTTTCCAATTCTATTTCTCTCTCCCTCTGTTTTTCTAGAGTCAACATCCTTTCTTTTCCCAATTCTCTGGCTTCTCTAGCTTCCTTGGCTGCTGCTTCTTGTGCAATTATGGCTTCTTTCGCTGCTGCTTCTTGTGCAATTCTGGCTTCTTTAGCTGCTGCTTCTTGTGCTTCTCTGGCCTCCCTAGCTGCTGCTCTCTCATCCCTCTTCTGTATTTGAAAATCGGACAAATTGGCCTCAGCCCAAGCTATTAGTTCGCGTCCAGTTAAGCCGCACTTTCCCCCTAAGGCAATGAACTCCCCTAACGTGGACATACTTAATGTACACTAAATTAAATCGTTGTGTACTAACTTACAACAATATTATTATCAATATATATAAAATAATATAATAAATATGCGTGATACAGATCAAATTACACCGACAATCTAAAAAGATTAGCACCTTATGTATCTGCTCCTGTCCTTGTTCGTAGTGATCTGCAGATGTCAGTACTTGCTCTTTCAGCTACTGTCCTCTGTCACCTTGATGTCGTTCTTCAGACAGGATGATACGCCTCTTCGGGTCTTGGCTGTTGTCTGCCCCACTCGTCTGCGATACAGGAAACCACCGCTCACTGCTGCAACCTGCTTACTGCAATGACAAATGTCTGACACCCTATAAATAGTGTTCGTTACAGCGTTACTTTATCAATGGTCGCCGTAAATTGACATTGTGTATTGGCGACTGTAGGTTACATCCACGTATTAATGCCTGCCTATCAAATGTCTCGTGTCCTCAGGATTAAAAATGACCGCTGTGTGTGTCTGTTACGAACATGATGTACAGATTAAAATGTTGTATAATTATTCATCCAAAACAATGTAGCCCAATGAGGTCCATAAAAATCTTCCAAAGATGGGAAATATTTTTATTCAGCGTGATGTCATATTTCTTGTGGCTCTGAGTAAGTTTTCCTATGTAACGACTGTAATTTTTATACACTGTCACAAGCTTCACTATTTTTCTTTCGGGCTTAGTCTCTGCCTGAACAGGTATTCATTTTATCCTCTGGGTCTAGTATCTACCGGAAAGTTCCCCCATGGTTGCCACGGAGTAACTACACTATTCTTCTATATCTTTATTGTTCTCCATTGGCAAGTTTGGCTCTAATTGTCTAGCATCCTTCTCAAACATACGAACTGGAACTCTGTAACATAATTGTTCAATTTTGATATATGTAACACTGACAGAATGTCTTAATCTTTAGCTGATGGTTTATTTCTGGCAGCATCTCGTGAAACAGATGACCTGCAGGCATAATAGTGCCATCACACATTCTGTCATCCCTACTCACACTCCCTTACTCACCAAGCCTACAACTAATACAGACATGTCGCGTGTCATCCTGCAATCAATTCGTAACAATATTCTTACCTACTATTACATCTCATAAAACCTTCAGACTTGATTACTCACGTCTGTCTATACTCAGTGCTGAATCATATTCATATTACAATCCGTCTCTTCTCCTTCTTTCTTTCTTCCTCTCCTTAAGTTCTCTGGATTATAGGCATTTTCTTCCTTCGCTTCACTAGATCTTGTCCTGATCATAACAGTGTCTTCTTTCCATCATCGCTGGTCCCCGTCTGTTTCTTTGTGACGCTTTCCATCACCAAGTCAGCTTTTGTGCGTTCAATGTGCACTATCCTTTTCTACTTCCCGATTACTGTATCATCAGTCCTGCGACACATGGCAGGAGTCTGATCTGGAAATTATCCCCATTGTCAGTAACTCTGTTATCTCATTGTCTACCGCTGCTCTGTAATGATGTAGGATAAGGTATGGCTTTACACTAATTGGTTGGTCCTCTGTTAGCTTGATGTCATGTGTCATCAAGTCTGTCTTCCCTGGTACAGTGAACAGGTACATGTCCCGTCAGGACATCTGAGTATTGCTCTAACAGCTTGACTAGTCTTGTTTTGTCACTAGGTTTCAAGCTGTCATTAATGGACACATCTTTCTATGTTTCTGTCTGTCTCAATGCAACGATTGGTAAGTGCATCTGAACGTCATTGTCGTATGAGGCCTCTTCGTCAATGACAACGGAGCACGCTGTCTGACGTGCCTCCTCCTCAATGATTGATTCTGTCACTGGCTGTAAGGCTTCTAGTCGTGGGAGGAACAGCCTTAGCATATTCACATGATACACTTTGTGTTTCCCCTTACCATTCACCATATTGTCCACATCTGACACTCTACTGACGATTCTGAACGATCATTTCCAGGTCACTAACAACTTATTAGATATTTCTGGCAGAAGTAACACTTCCTCATTACCTTGAAAGGAGATCAGCTATGATTTTATATTTGCTTATTGTCTATACCAAGCCCCAGACATTTCCAAAGCCCCATGTGCACTCTGGCATGCCGAAATAACTCGGTTCTATTATTCACAACTAAGTCATACGAGAAAATCGTATTACTGTCATAACTCTTCCCTGTTAGCAACTCTTTCAATTGGGCCATGAAGCCCCGAACAGCAGTTCAAATGCTGAGAAGCCTGTACTTTCTTGTGGTACTTCTCTATATGCGAACAGGATAGCTGGAAAGTACCTATTCCAATCACTTGGTTGGTCTGCGGTGACCTTTGCTAACATCTGCTTAAGGGATCCGTTTAATTTTTCGCAGATTCCATTGCTCATTGGGTAATAAACTGATGTAAAAACCTGCGTAATGTTCAACAGTCTGTTCACCTCTCTCATCATCTGAGAGATAAATTGCCGACCATTGTCTGATAAAACTTCATTAGGGAAACCTAACCCCGAGAATAACACTAACAGTGCTTCAACCACAGCTTCTGTCGTAATGTGTTTTATCGGTACGGCTTCCGCCACCTGGTGCAAAAATCAACCATGGTCAAGATATATCTATGACCACTGCTGAACATCACTGCTAATTGGCCAATAATGTCGATAGCTACTTTTTGAAATGGCCTGACTTTCAGGTCTGTTGCTTGTACCGGCGCTTTTGCCGTCTTTCCTTTTGAGTACATTTTCTGACAAATTGTACAGGATCTCCAATATAGCTTGATATCTTTGTTAAACCCTAGCCAATAAAATTGGGATAGGACTATATGGTGTGAACGCGCTATTCCCGTGTGCCCTGCGAATGGGATGTCATGCGCTGTTCTCATAATCAGCTCTCTATATGCTGAGTGTCAGGATCTTGCGGTAGCAAGACTCTGGCTCGTTGGCTGACAAGTGAGATAATGAATATTGTCAGTTAATAACTCAATGTGACACAATGCAAACACTTTATTCGCGCAACTCGCGTTTCACAATCAATGCATATATCGCGCAATCACAATTCATCATTACAATCAATACATGCAATCAATCAATACATCAATACATCAATACAACAATACACTTACACTCGTACAGGCTAGCTATCGATTCATGCTCAAACATACAATTCACTGCATACCGCATTCTCACGTCTGTCCTCTACGATCCCCCAAGCCCTGTCTGAAGCGCCCTTCAGCATTCTCGTCAGTCGGGGTAAAGTCCCCTTGCGTGACACACACTCTTCACGCTGTCTCCTGACTGACCAGCAACGGCTTAGAGTCGCTCACAATTTAGCTTGGCTGGACTTCCCTGGCGCCGTCGAAGACGTCGCGTTGTAACTAGCGTGTTTAACACTGCTCAGAGTTGAGTCGGCTGCAATTGCCTGACGTTGGTAACGACGACGCGTTTCAACCTATAGGTGAGAATCTGACATGCTCCCACCTTCCTTTTCATGAAAGGGGATCCTTTCATATACTTTATACACCTTTATTTATTTCTCTGTCAGAATCGAACCATGTAAGTCGTCTGACTTGACTCTTTGGTTCATATTAACATGTACAGGAACCATGTAAGTCGTCTGACTTGACTCTTTGGTTCATATTAACATGTACAGGTAATGGCAAGTTATATATGCACAATCACCAATGTCGCCTTGATGCAACACACATCAAGTACACTCATTTGGATGGATAGTCGCCTCAGCTGCAATATGACACAGCCAGTCCGGTAAGTTACAGCAAACACGCCCTTACCTCTCAACCACTAAAAAAAAATTCAAAAGAACAGGTCAGACTGCGAACATCTCACTATAAGATGTTCCAACCTCAGACCCCCAACCTCACTTAGTCGGAGAGTCTAAAGAAGGTCTACAGCTTTAATAACTCTCTCCATGTACAACTGACGTCATCCTGACGTGTCAACAATTAGGCAACGTGATGATAGTTTTAATACATTTTACACATTACACACATTTTTAATTATGTCCCTTATTTGTAATACAAAGGTTCGGGACGGTAATTTCACCATGCTTTCAAAACAATAAATTACATTTATACGTTCATTTCTTAGTGTCATAATTTGATCCTTATTGACAAAAGTGAACACAATGTCACTGTTGTGAACAAGTAAATCAAGTTACGATGCTGAGATTACATATAACAAAATCCTCATATACAATTCCGTATATGGAAATATTAGACTCACAAAAGTTGTGCAAAACGTCAATATTTTGTGAGTATTTTAGTATAGTCTGCTATCTTTCAAATTAATATTCATACACACCGGAAATACAAAGCTGTCGGTTTAAGTTGACAATACCACACAGTACTTTCGTTTGGATGTTACATAAATAAACGGAGTAACCAGTTCTTGAAAACAGCTGTTGGATGGTTTCTTCGGTGTGGATTACAGTGTTCTTCTGGGATACGACTGTCACAGTCTCTCTTCTTACGGGTTAAAATACAGTGGGCCAATCTGTGGTGTAGGTACACAGGATATTCGAAGTCGTTCACGCACAGTAAGTTCTTGGATCCTGTAATCCTGTTCTGTGACCCTCGTAGTACATGTTTAGTACATATTTAAAATGGTATACACATTCTATCACATATCTCACAAATATTCGATACATTCATTCGCATAGTAATATAATATACATAATATATTTACAATGGGAGATTAAATCCCTATCACATGCAAATGCACAGCGTTACTGAAATACTTTCAACTTTGGCTGTGGTGCTGAGCACTTACACTTTGCAGTTTACACAATCTCTGCATTGTGCTCAGGTGATCTATGGCTATTGGGTGGGTCGTATGGGCATCTCGAAAGAAGGTCGGCCAATGAATTTTGTGAGCCACTTATGTGCTTCACCTCGAAGCTAAAGTCCTGCAAAAGAAGTGACCATCTGACCACTCTACCTGGTTATTTGGCGAACCTCGAGTGATAATAGTCAATGGGCTATTGTCTGTCTCTACAATGAAGTGTTTTCCTAAAAGAAACCTTGAAAGTTTACGAACCGAGAAAACCAAAGCGAGTGCTTCAAGTTCCGGCGTGCTGTAATTCCGTTCTGTGGCTCTCAGCTTACGGCTGACGTAATAAACAGGGTACAATATTTGATCGTGTTCCTGAAGCAGTACCCCTCCAATCGCTACGGAGCTCGCATCACATCTTAATCTGAAAATAGCGTTAAGATCAGGTAATTTGAGAATAAGTTCACTAGAAAAATAAGATAATACTTTAGAGAATGCAGGCCGTAGGCATTCGCTGTTCACAATAACATTAGGTTCTTTCTTTATTAGTAAGTTAGTGAAACATTCGGTTAATTCAGCAAAATGAGGAATCAATTGTCTGTAGTAATTTAGCAGACCTAAGACACTTCGCAACTCTTTCTTAGTTGTCGGAAGCGACAATTTTAGAATTCTGGACATGGTGTTATTGTCAGTTGACATAAAGCCATTTGAGATTTTGTAGCCCAAAAAGGACATTTCTTGATAGGCTATCTCGACTTTAGATGGTTTAACTGTTAGTCCGTGTTGTCTGATTCTTTTGAATGTCTGCTGTAATGCTGTTATATGGTCTGTCATGTTGTTTGTATGTATGAAAATGTCGTCCATGTACCAAATTATGTTAGCAATGTCTGTCAATAGGAGTCTTGTCATTCTTACAAAGGTCGCTGGAGCATTAACTAGCCCGAATGGTAATTTGCACCATTCGTATAGTCCCCAGGGTGTGGCAAATGCTGTCAGATGTATGCTGGCAGGGTGTACCGGTATTTGCCAATAACCTTTTGTCATGTCAAGTTTCGTAAAGTACCGTGAGTGTGTCAGTTCCGTCAGTATGTCTTCACAGTTGCTCATCGGTTCCAAATCCAACTGTGTAATGCTGTTGAGCCTACGATAGTCCACACAGAGTCTTATAGTGTTGTCCTTTTTCTTCACAATGACAATGGGAGAACAAATATGTGATTGTGATCGTTTGATGATGTTGTTCTTTTCTAAGTCTATAATTTCCTGATGAAGTTTGTCCTTGTAATGTATGGGGATGGAATATGGTCTGCATTTTATGGGTGCGTCAGATATCAAAATAATATGATGATGCACTAAGTCTGTCTGTCCTGGTTTGTCAGAAAAAATAGTCCTGTAGTCTTGTAACAATCGTCTGCAACTGTCAGTCTGTGTCTGTGTCAGGTTAGGATTGACCTTTATGTCCTGCTGGTTGGCTGTCGGGTCAAGTGATGGTGTCGGTATTTCGTCAGTATCGTCGTCATCTGTTTGGTCCACTATTGTCGTGCTTGCTGTAGTTTCTACTTGGTCCTCGTCCCTGTTGTAATATGGTTTAAGCATGTTTATGTGGAATATCTTGTGTTTGTCCCTAACTGCAATTTCGTAATCTACCGTCGAAATCTGTCGTAACACTTTGAACGGTCCTTGCCATGAGTCTGTCAGTAACTGTCTGTCACTTGGCAATAGGAGAAGAACGTCCTGTCCTGGTGTCAGTGTTATCGTCCTGTTTCCTTTGTTAGCGTACTGTCGGTAGATCGCACCTGATTGTTTCAGTGCCTCTTTGGCTAACACACAAGATTTCATTATCCTATCACGCAATCAACAACTCACTTAGCAACCTTTTCAAACTTTCCGCTTACACTCACTACCGTTCACATCTATTTCACACTAAATTTCAAGATGGATGCCATCCTGTTGGCACTTATTTAACACAGCACTTTTCTTATTTAATTGTTCAAATCCACTGCGGACGAGTCACCCACGTTCGCACTTGTCAGGATCTTGCGGTAGCAAGACTCTGGCTCGTTGGCTGACAAGTGAGATAATGAATATTGTCACTTAATAACTCAATGTGACACAATGCAAACACTTTATTCGCGCAACTCGCGTTTCACAATCAATGCATATATTGCGCAATCACAATTTATCATTACAATCAATACATGCAATCAATCAATACATCAATACAGCAATACACTTACACTCGTATAGGCTAGCTATCGATTCATGCTCAAACATACAATTCACTGCATACCGCATTCTCACGTCTGTCCTCTACGATCCCCCAAGCCCTGTCTGAAGCGTCCTTCAGCATTCTCGTCAGTCGGGGTAAAGTCCCCTTGCGTGACACACACTCTTCACGCTGTCTCCTGAATGACCAGCAACGGCTTAGCGTCGCTCACAATTGAGCTTGGCTGGACTTCCCTGGCGCCGTCGAAGACGTCGCGTTGTAACTAGCGTGTTTAACACTGCTCAGAGTTAAGTCGGCTGCAATTGCCTGGCGTTGGTAACGACGACGCGTTTCAACCTATGGGTGAGAATCTGACACTGAGGGTACCACTACTTGCTTACGTGTAGTCTTATCATCTGAATAGCGGCGAGCGAGAATATTATTCTTCATTTCGAAGCACCACCTACCCTTCTTTGATTGCTTATGTCTTAACTTGCTACAGAATTGGAAACATTTATCTAGAGTAGTATCTTGTCTCTAATAGTCCCTAAAGCTCTGTTTAAGATCCGTTCTCTCCTGCTCATTAGCATAACCTTCGTTTCTATTTCGTGTCTATTTCACGTGTCGTCTCTTCGTCAGCTATAGTATCTAATCTTCTTTGTCTTCTGGTAATTACAGAGTTGCTTCCCACGCAATATCTGTGGTACCAGTTATCAATTTCATCTTCTGTGCATTCTTTAACTGTTGGTACATTTCTAATGATCAAGTCAGCCACTGGGGAGTCCAGGGCACACGCTGTCACTCTTCCTGTGATATATGGTGTTGTTACTGCTATCTCAGCTAATGGGTAAAATTCCACTGTCTCATTAAAAGTTATGCACCTAACCTTTTTCCCAGTGTAAGCCTAGGATGTGACATACTTTTTCTGACTCCGATAGTCATACATCCGGAATCCCTAAGCGCTAAAGCTGGACTATCATTTACACACCAATGGTGCAGATTCAGACTCCCTCCTGCTGGGAATGGGTGTCCACATATCAATATAGGTTTACTGGTTGCTTCGAACAAAGGCTTTGACCCGTCACAACTCTCATTGTTGAGCACCTCAATCACTTGGGCTGCATTTGATTGCTCAGTTTCCTCCACCGTGCATTGATATCGGGTATGTCCCTTTTTTCTACTTTTGACACAAATAATGTCCTTCCTCCTGTTATTCGTTGCACCCATTGGATGATTGTACATCACAATCTGCTTTTTTGTGTCTCCAGCTGCCACAATAAAAACATCCAGAATAAACATTCTGACGTCTCTTAAAATTCCTCTTGTGGTATGGGTAACGTCCTGATTTGCTACCATGATTGCTACGGTCACCATTGTCTTAAGGTCCCTGTCGCTCATACATATGTGCAGATTCCACACTTTAGGGTCTTGCTCTAATTACTGGGTTCTGATCCCGTTTCGTATAGGCTGCACAGACTATTTCCTCATCAATTTGTCTTCCAATAGAACAGTTTGGGTGTGCAGTCATGTAGTTTTGCCCTAAATGTGACAGTGTTTCAATGTCCTTATGGTTACGTTCTTGAAAGAAAGCCACTAAGTCTATATTACATGACGATAAAACCTTGTCTCGTAGCATCAAGTCCACTAAACGATTAAGTCTCCTCGTACTTCTGCTAGCTCTAGCCATTTATTAAAGAGGTTCTTCACAGTACTGACACAATCTGTAAAGTTCTGATTTGTCTCTGGTACAAATTGTCTGAACTTAGTTCTGTATTCATGTTCGGTTAGACTGAACTTGTTAAGCAGGCGTTGACGTAGAATAGCATAGTTATGTCTTTCTGACACTGGTAAATCGAACAACGTATCTAATGCCTTCACCGTAAGATATTCACTCAGCCTCGTGGCATACTCTCCTTCTGGCATGCCTAACGCCTTAGCCGCTGCCTCGAATCTGTCCAGATAAGCCTGAATATTTTCTCTATCTGTAAAGTATGGCAGTTTTAGTTGCTGTGCCGAGTGATAATGTCTTGTGCCTGCATCGCTATGACCATTAGACACTAACACTAATTTCTTGAGTGCAATATCCTTCTCCTTCTCAAACTGATCCTTTTGTTTTTCCATTTCTATCGCATTTGCTTGTTTTAACTTTTCAAATTCTAGTTTCACTTGTGTCTCTTTTTCTTCCTGTAGACGCTTGTCTTCCTTTTCAATCTGTCATTGTTCTCTCTCAGCTTGTTTTTGTTATCTCTTACATTGTTGTTGTTTAAATTTTTCTTCTGCAAACTCCTGGAAATCTCTGCCAGTCAAGCCTAACCATTCACTTGCTTCAATATATTCCACTAAAGTTGGCATCTTTGTAATTGTGGACACGTTGCTATCCGTCAGTCGGCTGTAGATACCATGAAACCACTGCTTGTATTATGCGAATACCAAGAGTACTCAAGCACTCACTCTGTATGTAAATTAGTAATATTGATAATCTCACTCTGTACTCAATCACTCGTGGTCTTACTGTGATTCTGGGCCACTGTCCTCCGTCGTCCCATTAGTGAGGGAGGGGTGACGATATTACTTATACCCACTCGAATATGTACCAAATAGTTGTAACAAGTTCCTGGAAATAGTGTCGGACATACATATATACATATACACGATTAAATGATAAAAAGTTGATGATGCCTATTTGACACAAGATGCACAGGCGGAAGGCACGCATACAGATGATTACCGAGAAATTAAATTAACGTCACATTGAAACATAACTGTGCGAATTAAACCACGAAAACCCGCTATGTAGGGGATGTCACGCAAGAATCACCATAAGAAAACATATATATCCAGAGAAAACCCAATATCATATAATGTAATGAAAAAAACAGGGGGGGGGGGGATCCAAAATCAATAATATACACAGATCTGACGAGAGACAACATGGCACATGGTATTTTTCCGGGACAAACAAATACTAAAAGCACAACCAAATCAACACGTCGACTACTTCCAAGAAAAATATAATGTGAACAAAGATAAATATTTTTGCAATGCCTTCCCTGATTCAGAGGGGGATAAAAACATCCCTATCAACCAAACACACGAGACAACATACACATACATAGACAATCGTACGATAACGACACTCAGGACAATGAAGGGCAATACCAACAAAACAGTCAACGATAACAGTGTGATGAAAACATCTCAAAGGTGCTTAGCTGTTTTTTTTTTTGTTTTTTTTTTTGTAGAACAAAACAAAGACTGCTAGGATTTGGACTGCCTCCGATTATTGACTGAACTTCTGGTGCAAAGAAACACACGTCAGTCCTATCTGGTGTTGTATAGTGATTACGACGCTAAATTCCAAAGACAAATGAGTGTTTTGATGCGTGGCTGTTTTCTCCATGGCATGGTGGTAAGGATTCCCGACTGCCGAAAAAGTTGAAGCTGATGATGAATGTCCGACGGTCTGTCTCTATATAGCAAGTAAATTTTGCGACCTCCCTCGCAGAGACGGCCCCTGATGTCTGCTGTTGAATGTTTGTCGCCCGATGACGTGATGATGACGATAACAGAACGATGGTAGCAAACAAAGAAACATAAACTCCTGATTTCACTGCTTAACAGCTGATCGTTTGTTTACAACGGCGACCGACTTTCTCAGTCACTAAATTCACATTGTACCCTTCCGGTGTACCATTCTGCTGTGTCAATAATTATCGTACTGTGTACCGTTTCCCGCACGGCACCCTGCTCCAGTGTACTAGACAAAAAATACACTCCTGTCTGTTTTGACTAAGCAGTTTACGTCTGCTTGACAATTCTTCATAGGTGTAAGCATTGCCTCAGTACCGTGGATAACGTTCCACCGCTGATCTTCCTTTGTCTGCGACAGTCTGTAGATTGATGCTGTTCTCTCCAGCAACCTAATACTTGTCACTTTCTTGCGTGCACCAATCCACCGTAGGTCTCCCCTTCTCATGGTGATCTTTGCATAGTGTAATCACCACGTGCGCTGAATTGTTTGATGTGAATTCTATCTGTACCGACCTACATCCTTACAGGTTGATTCTGCTAATTCTATGACACCTTTGAAACGAGTCGTCTGCTGGATGTGGCTTTCTGTTATTCACACTTCTGACGATGATTCGTTGTGATGTAGTTATAGCTGTGATTACGCACCCGGTTCTGTAATGGAGAGCCTCCAGTTAACCTTCTGTCACAAGCGTGTTACGACGGTGTGACAGATAGAAGTGGCTATGTTTGTGTCTAGAGGATGTCAGTGTGAATATTGTGTTGGACGACTGATCAACAAACGATGAATTAATATCGAACAGCAGACTGCACACACACACATAAGTTTATTACTCACAAAGAACCACGATGGAAAGCATGACACTTTCCTGGAAACCATATCAGTACAAGAAAATCAACCCTGCTGTCTATCACTCAGTTGACTCGGGCTCTTTCCTGTGTCCGCACTCCCTGAACGCCTGGCTGAGATTTCCTCCTCAGCCCAGACACTGAATAACTGGCTAGTTTTCCTGAACGTAGCCCAAAACACTACTGCCGCTGACAGCCTGGCTAAGTCTCCAATACTAGGCCTCAGAATCCGCTGTCCCCGTTGAGTCTCCTTGACTCAACTCCACAAACGGGCTAAGTTCCCTCTCCTACCACCAGAAATAAACTCCTCCTAATCTGCCCAGACTTATCTTTTTATTCATTATTCCCGGACCTCCCAAGAAACATCATTTAACCTCTTTAACCCCAATCTAAATTCCTCCAACCTAACCTTACTGAGTTTCCCTTTGTCTCTTAGTTTGCTATCATGTTTTAGCATCTCATTAGTTACCTCCTTCCCACCGGGGATTTTAATCTAGACAAGTACTGATATCTTACCCACTTGTTTAGGGGCTTCCCCAATTAGCTGACAATTTATATTGACGTGTACGTTCATTAACCATCACCTTGTCTGGGGCTACCCCAGTTTGTTGAAGATTGTGATTAACCCTCCTGGCCTCACATATGCTCATTGCTTTGTTACTTTCCCAATTATTAAGTAGTCCATCACCTCACCTTGATGTAAAGACACGCACGTTACATGTGGATATGACATAATCACTATCATCATGCATTATGGAACATCATAATCATACGCATGTTTAGGGGTACAGATTATGATTACGGGGATGTACGGATAGGGCCAGTGGTGTTGAGGTGCTATAGTTGTTGGGTCCAGAAAAAAAATTCCATATCTCAGTAACCAACTGAGGGAAAATGATGAGATTTAGCATATAACCTTATCATTATGTCCACCCAACAAAAAAACTTTTGTTCTGGAGATTGTACAGCAGATTTCAATGTTTGTTCATATGCGGTATATAATTTACGGCTCAGAGATTAAATCTATCATTTTAAAAGTATTACAGCTTCACCAAGACACATCCGCGCTTTTTTTTTTTTTTTTTTTGAACATGTCTCGTGGTTTTCGTTTTGGCACAGACTGCGCGCAGTTAAATGGGATTGTTCAGAGGTGTCTCCTATGTGGGTTCTTTCATGAAACGTGATTATATAAATAAATATATAAATAAATCTTACCATTAATATAATATTAATAGCTAATATTTGAATGTGTGAATATTGTTCAATGAGATTGAAAGTGAAATTGTGTACACTTCTAACAGTGGCGTGCAGAGGTTCTTTGATGCCCGGGGCCAATCCCTTGATTGGATTCCCCTTAATTGTTCTTTCCCTAATTTATTCTTCCTCCCCTCCCACTGCACTGTGCTGCCCCCTCTCCCTAATTGGATGCCCCCCCTGCCGGCTGGATGCCCAGGGCCGTCGCACCACCCCCGCACCCCCTCTGCACGCCACTGACTTCAAAGCATCTCTATGAAGTTGTACACATATTTTTGTCAAGAAGCTGATCGCAGGAAACTTTCATACTGTTACAAATCCCGAAAAAAGAATAGTGCATGCATTGGGTTTGTGTAAACGGTCATTTCGTCGATGGGTGCAAGAATCTGAAATGAAACCAAAACGCGATAAGCAAACGGTAGGTAGAAAGGTAATTGTAGACAGCTTTGACAAGGATGTCATCAGGCGAGTTATTATAAAAATGATGGATGCCAAAGAAACAGTGACTGTAAGAAAATTGTGGGTTTTGTTGAGAAAGAACAATAACATAGAGCTATCCAAAACAACTTTGTGGAAGATTATAAGGACATTAGGCTTCACTTTTAGAAAGTACAATGGAGGTATAAATATCCTTTGCGAGCAACCGCATTTAGGAGCCATGAGAAGAAGATATCTACGTGAAATAAGGGAAACGCGCAAAGAAAATTATGACATAGTGTATTTGGATAAGACGTTGATCAATGCGCACCATACAAGTGAAAAGGAATGGCAATCAATGGATGAAAAGATAAAGCGTTATGTGCCCAGTAGTAAAGGACAGCGTTTGGTCATAGCCTATGCTACATAGGCGATTATTATATGTAGCACTCATAATGGCTTACTATAGAATGCTGGGTTGTGTTCGTATCAAAGCATACAGACAATAGGGATTATCATAATGAGATGAATGGTAATGTATTTAGAGATTGGCTCGAGAATACAGTACTTCCATCCCTTGGTAGACCGTCTTGTCTAATCATGGACAATGCATCATATCACAGTGTTGTTGCCCAAGAAGATAAAATACCTACGGCATCGAGTACAAAGGAAGCAATAAAGATAATGGCTTCGAAGGGAAAATATACCATTTCCAGAAACATATTTCAAGCTACAGTTGTTGTCGCTTGTAAAACAGGCGCAAAAAAGCAAGAAATATCAAATCGACAAGTTGATAGAAGAGCATGGCCATAGGTGCTTGAGACTTCCGCAGTATCATTCTCATTTAAACCCTATAGAACTTGTGTGGGCTAAAATTAAAGGATAGGTGGCAGCCGCCAATACTACATTCAACTTGTTTGACTTCAAGATACTAACATAGTCCGCGCTATTAAATATTGATAACAGTTACTGGAAAAAAATGTGGGGACCATGTGTTGAAAGAGGAAGAGAACTATTGGAGAAAGGATGGATTGAATTTTATGCAACCGAGAGCAGTCAACAACCTACTGGAATCGTCCGACACAGATTAAGGTCTGAGCAGATCGCAGACCTTAATCTACGTACACACTTACTAGGATATTTTGTTCCAACTATTCAGACGAATTGCAGGCCCTAAACATTACAGCATCAGCATAATGTCAATGGCAACAGTTTATATTCCACAGTGATGATTTTCAATTCCGCAAGCCCTCAGCGGTGACAAACAACTGTATTGAACACACACACACACACACACACACACACACACACACACACACACACACACACACACACACACACTAAATGCATTGAATACCAACAGAAAAGTAATATTGCGGTGGAAACTGACATATTGTGGCATAACAAGAAACGTGAGAGCAAACACGTTGTCAAATTAGGGGACAACACACGTGCATACGAATCAATCTATAAACTTCAATGAAAAGAGGACCAACATTTTGGTCGTTAAGAAGAAAGCCCACTACAGAGACACTGACAACTATTTTCATAGTGTAAAACAGGTAATCATGTTCGTCTCTGAACGGTAAACAGCAGAGTAGACAATCTTTCACGAAGACTCAAAGCGGGTTTGTCACCCATGTGTACGTGTGAACAAGCTACACAGACAGCTGAACAGATCCTTAAAAATGGAAACATGATGACTAAATGGCGGTATCATTTTTGGTCACTCCATACGCACATTAACGCACAGCTATTTGGAAGCTTTCACGAACTCAATATAAAAAGGTAACATGAATACTTGTGTACACATTATTAACCAGCAGCTGAAGAAACAAGAAGGAAATGAAAAATAAGGTAAGAAATATATTCCTTCTACTTTCCTGTCAATTTATAAATTATTTACCCCATGCCTCTGTAAATTGTCTGTCTTTACTAATACTACACATTGCACCCCTCTCGGGATTCTCTGTGGTGAAGTGGTCAAGCCATCTGACTAGGCTGCGAAGGTTGTATGTTAGATTCTGGGCCGCGTCCTTCATTTCACGAGCTGCGGAAAGAAACTAAGCCGTATGGGATAAAAACCCGATGCAATGCAGCCGACCCTGTCGACTTTTAAGCTACTTCTTTTATTGCACCCACTCCCATACGAATCCGGATACGCCCTGTGTCGTCATGTGAATTGGCGGGGCGTTCCTTACTGTAAAATCAAGTTTGTTAGCGAGAAATCACTAGTTATTCAGCAAAACATCAAAGAAATGTCGCCGCTCTCGATGATTTAAGTTTCTTTTGGACCTATCAAAGACATATTCCTTGGGTGGGGGTAAATATAAAACGGCAGGGAAAATGTCATAACTATGCAACAGACAGTTTTCAAAACAATTGATCGTGAATGACGGCATTCGTTTCTGGACATACTATAGTAGTCGTAATTGCAGTAGTACTAGCAGTAGTAATAGCAGAAGCAGCAGCAGCAACAGCAGTAGTAGTAGTAGTAGTAGTAGTAGTAGTAGTAGTAGTAGTAGTAGTAGTAGTAGTAGTAGTAGTAGTAGCAGTAGTAGTAATAGTAACAGTGGGGGTGGTGATAGTGGTAGTGGAGGCTGTGATAGCAGTAGTAGTAGTAGTAACAGTGGGGTGGTGATAGTGGTAGTGGTGGTGGTGGTAGTAGTAGTAGTAGTAGTAGTAGTAGTAGTAGTAGTAGTAGTAGTAGTAGTAGTAGTAGTAGTAGTAGTAGTAGTAGTAGCAGTAGCAGTAGCAGTAGCAGTAGTATCAGTGGAAAAGGAGAAAAAGAGGAAGAAGAGGTGGAGATTGACTAGCAGTGGTAGTAGTCGTAATAGTAGTATTAATAGTAGTAGTAACAGTGGCGGTGGTAATAGTCATAGTGGTGGTGGTGATAGTAGTAGTAGTAGTAGTAGTAGTAGTAGTAGTAGTAGTAGTAGTAGTAGTAGTAGTAGTAGTAGTAGTAGTAGTAGTAGTAGTAGTAGTAGTTGTTGTTGTTGTAGTAACTGTGGGGTGGTGATAGTGGTGGTGACAGTAGTAGTAGCAGCAGCAGTAGTAGTAGTAGTAGTAGTAGCAGCAGCAGCAGCAGCGGCGGCGGCGGCGGCGGCAGCAGCAGCAGCAGCAACAGAGAAAGAAGTTGTGGAGACGGGCTAGTAGAAGTAGTCGTAATAGTTGTTATAATGATAGGAGTGGTAGTTATCACACGTAACACAGTTCATACGCAAGATCTATACATTCGGCTGTATTCCTATATAATGTGTGTTATGTATTGTTCTAAGTTATGGTATCTTGTGCGCTATGCAGTATAAAGCTAGTTTGTGTTGTATGTTGTGTAGTGTGTTGATGAAATATCTATCTTTTGTAGTTGTAAGAGGTAATGACGTCATAAGCTGAACCACCCACTCTATCATAGTCGTCAGCTTATTCATTGTGTCTCCATTGCCGAGAAAAAGGCTCACTGTGAGAAAGCGATAATTTCTCAAAGCGACAGCGACTAAGGTGTATGACCATTAGAAGCAAACAACGAGGGGGTGTGGGTGGAGTATCAACTACAAGGCAAAATGGCGTCAGGTATAACGTAACATACAAGACATATGAGATCATCAGTTGTCCGTTCCCGCACGGCCGACAAATAGGCGCTCACTAAGTCCTCAAATTGCTCACTCAAACACACATATATGATAATAAGTCACAGACCCAAACAATGAAAGTCTGCCATAAACAATGAAAAAATGACACGACGACAAACTGACACATACAAAAAAGAAAGAATTCGACAACAAATGAAAATGACAAGTTCAAAGAAAACTGACACAACAACAAAATGAACCAACCAATGAAAACTGACACAAACAATGAACAATGACAATCAAAGAATCTACACAATCAAGGAAAACTAAAACAAAAACATCCAACATATAAGAGATACATACACACAATAAAGAGATTACCAACAAATAAAAAATGACACGACAAAACCACACACACACAGGCAGGAACACACACACACACACACACACACACACACACACACACACACACAACCACAACCACACACACACACACACACACACACACACACAAGGAAATCCGCTGAAACAAAGAAGGAAATCTGCTGACACAAACAATGAAAACTGACACATACACTGAACAAGGCACCTAAAGAAAAGCAATAGAACCAAAATGTAACAACTACATACACAAAAATAAATAAATAACAAATGAAAAATGATACAACGGCAATATCACACACACACACACACACACACACACACACACACACACACACACACACACACACACACACACACACGCACACACACATACACTGTAAAACTGACACAGCCAATAAAAACGGCGAACACACACAATGAAAATTGACACAAACACTGAACGATGCACCTAAAGAAAAGCAAACCAACAAAGTAACAGATACATACACACAAAAAAGAAATTGGCAATAAATGAAAATGACACAAACAATGAGACACTGACACAACAACAAAATGAAACAGTCAATGAAAAATGACACCCAAAAATGAAAAATGACGACCATTGACACAATCAACGAAGTGACACAATCAAGGAAAACTAAACCAACCAATGACAACTGCCAATATAAATACTGAAAACTGACACAAACACTGAACAAAGCACCTAAAGAAAAGCAAAACATCCAAAATATAACACACACAAAGAAATCGACAACTACTGAAAAATGGCACAGCCACTGAAATAGACACATCAACAAAATGAAACAACCAATGAAAACTGACAAAAACTATGAAAAACTGA
This sequence comes from Cepaea hortensis, assembly GCA_963921405.1. Lineage (NCBI taxonomy): Eukaryota > Metazoa > Mollusca > Gastropoda > Stylommatophora > Helicidae > Cepaea > Cepaea hortensis. The sequence continues at coordinate 30,451,809 of OY992896.1, forward strand.
CACAACGACACATTGACACAAACAAAAGAAAAGCAAAACAAACAAAAAATAACAGACACAATTACAAAAAGAAACCGACATTTACTGAAAAATTTACACAACGACTAAATGACACAAACATGAAATCCGAAACAACCAATGAAAACTGCTGAAACAAACAATGAAAACTGACACAAACACGGAACAAGGCACCTAAAAAAAGCAAAAGAGCCAAAATGTAACAGATACATACACAACAAGAAATCGACAACAAATGATAAAAAAATGACACAACGACAAAATGACACATCAACAAAAGGAACCAACCAATGGAAACCGCTGTCATAAACACTGAAAATTAAGCAAGCAATAAAAACACCTGACCCATTCACTGAAAAAAATAACAAACATTGAATATAACCCCCACAGCATGTCGTAAAAATATGTTGCTCACGTCAGACAGTAATATCCCTCACTGGAAAAAGAAGTGACCCCATGTCAAGCAACTGTGTCTCACATCACATACAGAAGTGTGCCCCATACAGCACAACTTGTCGAATTGCCCTAACAATTTCATCACTTCCTTGTACAATTTGTCGAATTGCCCTGCCAACTTACCAACTGGCCCTATTAAATTGCCCACTGACTTTAACAACTTGTCTAATTGCCCGGCAAACCTACCCACTGGTCCTTTCAATTTGCCTACTGGCACTTACAACTTGTCGAAATGTCTTGATAACTTACCCACTGACCTTATGAATTTGCCAACGGGCTCTCACAATTTGTCGAATTTCCCTAAGACCTTACCCAGTGGCCCTATCAATTTTCCCACTCGCTCTCACAACCTATCGAATTGTCTGGCAAACTTACCCACTGGCCCTTCCAAGTTTCCCACTCGTTCTCATAACTTGTCGAAATGTCCTGACAGCTTACCCACTGACCCTATCGATCTTCCCACTGGCTCTCACAACTTGTCGAATTGCCCTGAAAACTTACCCACTCTATCCATTCATCACGTGCCATGCCGATAAGCGTGGGTGGTTATGATTTGCCATCTCACTCGATCGCCTAAGTCGTGGATCAGCTCCGTGTTCCTGTCTCGACCATGCAACGTGGCCAAGCCATCCAATTATTTTCTTCTATGTGTTCCCTTTGGTCTCTTCCCTTCGATCTTGCCAGTTGTCACCAAGTTCTCCCAGGCATTTCTTCTCATAACATGCCAAACAATATTTGACTGTCTACGTCTAATGACTCTAATCAGTTTACGATCTTCATTGTTTCTTGAAGGACTTGTTTATTGGTTTATATGTATGTCTATGGTATTCTTTGTATTTTCCTCAGAAATCACATTCCACAGCTATCAGATATTTTTCAGCTTGACTGCTCATTGTCCACGCTTCACTTCCATACAAAAGTGCAGGTTCTAAGCAGCACTTCAATACACTTTTTGTCGCTTCGATTGATGTCTTCTTATTGGTCAGTAAGTTTTTCATCTTGCAAAAGGCTACCTTTGCAATGGCACTTCTTATTCTAATCTCTTCAAGGCATCTCCCGTCAGATGTTGTGACTGTTCTGAGATAACTGCACCGATTCATTTGGATAATAATATGACCATTTACTCGTATATCACATTGTGATATATCCTTCTTCCCAAAGACGATCATAATCTGTGTATTCTTACTGTTCAATTCTAACCCTAGTTGTTCACTTTCTGCAACAACCGCATCTACTAAATGTTGCATGTCCTGTTCCTTGACTGCAATCAAGACTGTATCATCTGCATATCTAATGGTATTGGTGTATCGCCCCCCAATGTTGATATCTTCCATATCTCCTATATTTTTGAAAATATTTTCACGATACAGGGAAAAAAGATCTGGAGACATTACATATCCCCGTCTCACACCTCTTTTAATTGGCTGATATTGACCTACATCATTA